>CANTUQ010000394.1:7500-212944 GCA_947683425.1 Excoecaria cochinchinensis | reverse complement strand
CTATGGAACTCTAATTTTCTCTTCTTCATTAGAATACTCTTATTCTTTAGTCAGGGATCCTGCTATTAAAACATCTTGGTCCATGAATTCTAGTGTTCTGTATTATTCTACCTAAGAGGACAGTCCACCAGTCAGGCCAGGAGAGCCGTTAGTTTGGACAGTCATACCTAGAGTTCAAGAGGTTCAGTCTGATTCATGGTCCTCGGTGTATTTGGTATCAGAGCCATCTGACTACTGTTTAAGGTATTCTAATGAAAAGAAATTCCCATCATCATGTCTTCACCCAGTTCATCTTCGACTTCTTCTCTAACCAGAACTTCTTCTACTAGATCTTCTTTCTCCCTATCTCATTCTATAGTAAAAAAGCTAGACTACCTGTATGAGCTAAATTTTCTTGATGAAAATCAAAAAATTCAAGACTCCCACTTACCTTTTCTTAACCCTTATGATGCCTTCACTAAAACACCTAAAGCCAATGTTCTTTCAAACATCAAAACGTTGATTCGCCAACCAAAATCCCAAGTTAAGGAATATGTTCAGTCCTCTTCCTTTAAACAACACTCAATTAAAGCTATAGGACAAGAACAGTTCATTTCTCTTGATATTCGCTCTGAATCCATTCCATATTGGGCTAATCATGGCCTAACTCACCTTCACTTTGGAGCTATTAAAATTGCAGTAACATACCATGGGCGCAAAGAACTTCCTGTCTTTACAAGGATTGCACTATTGGATACCAGATATCTTGATTATTCCCAAGCTGTCATTGGAACAGTCCAGACTTCACTTAACGCTGGTACTGTTATGTTTACCTTTTATCCCAACGTCAACATGAGGTTGGATGATCAGCATATTCTTGACAACCTTAAGGTTCAGATCCAGATCACTGGAGCAAATCAAGTCAAGACAACTGATGTAGCAATTCTTCATTATCAGATGATCTATAGAGTCCAAAATCATGCTATAGACATCTCACTTCCCTGCTCAAATGATGCTCTTATCATCAGTGCTGATTCTAATCAGGTTCCTGTGTGCAAATCCCAAAGCAACTCACAAGGGAGCAGCTACTTGAATATTTTCCAAAGTCATGGCTTACCAGCTATGAAATTCTCCATGAACAAAAGAAACCTGTTCAGTCGACTACTCCTGTTTTTGTTAAAAGACCAGATGGCATGATAGAAACCCAGTTTGTTTCTCCAAGGATGCAGATCCCGCTGATTCCACCACAGCATCTGTCTTTTCTACACAATTTATGTTGCAACCTTTTCCACAAGAAGATATCCCGATTGCCGCTTTTAATAATGATGGCCGCCCTATTTATGCTTTTAAAAGGGATGGTCACTGTTATTGGGATCTATGTGATTGTGATGACTGTTATAACGCCTCACTCGACGATGAACTTGATGATGAGGATCTTCGTCAACAAAGACGAAAAGGAAAAAAGAAAACTTCTTCTGAATCTCGTTTTCAAGACCATCTTGACGAAGATGATGATCCTACAGTTGGAACTTTGGGTCAACCCTCAGGAAAGTATGACTATGCTGTTAGTTATACTCCTCCTCCATGGTATAAGCCACCATCAACACCAACCCCCACTCCAGAAAAGTGTAAACCAAAACCAAAACCCTTACCTAAAAAACCTTGCTCTACGTCTTCTTTGGTATGGAAACCCAAACAAACCCAAACCCCTATCATCCCAGCTGTCTGTATGTACCAACCTACTGGTACTTTCACAGATGAGTTTCCTACTCTCTCCGAAACTGTAAACCCAACTACAAAAGTCAGAGCAACACCTTTTATTAAATCCCCTGGTGTCTCAACAGAAGTCTCTCCTGCAGAAGTTGTACTTAATTGGCAGTCTGAGAATTCTCTTGCTCATAATAAGCTTTTACATCGTCTGAAAACCAAAGTTGATCATGTTTCTACTCGGGTAGACACACTTCACTCACATATCACAGATCAGAATGCTGCTACATACCAACTTCTTGCTAAGTCGCAAAATAAAGTTGCTGATCTGGATAATCAACTTATGACATCTATTGCTCAACGGACTTATGATGCTCATTTCCAGCAAAAAGCTTCTGAAGTAACTCGACTGAAAACAGAAATTGCAACCATTAAGAGGGATTTAGCAAAGAAATCACCCCAACTATCTCACCAGTCATCCCTGTAAGTAAACAAGTGTATATTTATTATTACTCAGCAATTACATATTTATATACAAAAATTGTATTGGAAGTCAACTAAGTTTGTCAACTATTTCTGCTCCTACTACTCCTATATTTGCTCCTATAATCACGTAACATGACAGTCTGTAACACTCCCCCTCAAGCTGGAGCATAGATATTGATCATGCCCAGCTTGTTACATAAATATTCAACTCGCGGCCTATTTAAAGATTTTGTAAATAGATCACCTAATTGTTCTGCTGTTTTCACATGTCCTGTTGAAATCACATTATCTTGAATTTTCTCACGAATGAAGTGACAGTCCACTTCAATATGTTTGGTTCGCTCATGATACACTGGATTTGAGGCAATGTGGAGAGCAGCCTGATTATCGCACCAAAGCTTGGCTGGAGTAGAGTGATTTATACCAATTTCAGCAAGCAAATGACGAATCCATAGGATTTCACATGCAGCCTGTGACATGGCTCTATATTCAGATTCTGCACTTGACTTGGACACTACAGTTTGCTTCTTACTTCTCCAAGATACTAAGTTTCCTCCAACAAAAACACAATATCCTGTAGTTGATCTTCTATCAGTCTTAGATCCTGCCCAGTCTGCATCAGTAAAGCACTCAATGCGGTTATGTCCATGATTACTATAGAGCATACCTAGTCCAGGAGCCCCCTTTAAATAACATAGGATATGCTCCAAAGCTTCCCAATGCTTGACTGTTGGGGCTGTCATAAACTGACTAACAACACTTACTGCAAATGCAATATCTGGACGAGTAACTGTAAGATAATTCAATTTTCCAACTAACCGCCTGTATGAATCTTTTTCCAGTTGATGGAATATGGAGAGGTGGCAAAGCCTGAGTGACTGCTTTGAGATTTTGGACTGATTGGGAGTGGATTTCTGACCAAGGTGGTGGATTATTTTTTAAAAATTGTGTGAGTGGTTTGGACAGGTAGCTGAAGTGTGAGACAAATTGTCGTATGTAATTTGCAATGCCAAGAAACTGTTGGACCTGCTTTTGAGAAAGGTGGTGATATGGAAAGTTGAGCAATTCTGTAGCAAGGTGTGGCTGTGGTTGATAGGCTTTGTTGGCAAAGTACATTCCTAGAAAATCAATCTCCTTTTGTGCCAATATCATTTTTGATGGGGAAAACATTATCCCATGTTCCTTTGTGAGTTCAAAGAACTGAGTTTAGTGGTGTTGATGAGTAGGAACATCTGGTGAAAATATTAACACATCATCAATATAGATAAGAGGAAAGGAAAAGATTGATTTATAAACCCGTATCATAGACTGTTGGAAAATGGATGGTGCTGTTTTGAGGCCAAAAGGCATCACAGTCTATTGATAATGGAAATTAGGAATACAAAAAGCAGTTTTTGATCTATCTTCAGGAATGATACCAAGTTGCCAAAATCCTGCTTTGAGATCAAACTTTGAAAAGATTTGGGCATTGTGGAGGTATGGGAAAAGTGAAGAGATGTTTGGTAAGGGGTATTTGTTGTCTTTTAGAAAAGGGTTAAGAGGTGTATAGTCAATAACAAGGCGCTTTTTTTCCACGAACTTGCTCAGAGTGTTTGTTGACATAAAAGGCTTGACAAGCCCAATAAGTTGGGTAGGCTCAATTAACTTCTGGGCTAACTGAGAACATTCATCTTGGGCTAGGGTAAAGTCTTCAGGAGACATTCCTGGATGAGAGACTTTTGTGGGGTTAATATCTTCTGACTTTTTGAATGGAAGGGTGATAAAGAATTCAGGCCTAGTCCACAAAGGGTTTGGTTGTTTGGCGAGAAAGTCAGTGTGAGAGGTTGCACAACAATGGGCTTCAAGTTCGGCTTTAATATTTAGGAATGGATTTGGGCCAGAGATAGAGAACAGGGAATGGGTTGTGGTGTAGGGTTGAAAACGTTTTTTATGTTTCAGGCCATTGGGTTTAATCCGAAGATAGGGTAGTTGGAAAAGGGCATCAAAACCAAATACAAGATCTTTTCCTGGTAGTTCTAAGCCAAAGACAAGGTCCAAAGGAAACAATCAGGAAAAAACTGAATCTTTATAGGATGTTTGGTTTTTAGCTTAATTGTAAGAACTCCTTGGTTTGCAGTTTGGAAATGTTGGGTATATGGTTTCCAATAGGATGAAGGAAGTATTTTCGGATTAAGAATGGTATTGTAAGCTCCAGTATCAATGAAGGCAATTATGCTAATAGGATTAGCAAATTTATCCGGGAAGATTTTTGCTAGAACGAGGGGAATAGGATGGGTGGATAATATGGATTTTGGCGAAGGAGTTGGGAAAAGGGTAAATGGTTCAATGGTTGAAATTTCAAAAATGGTTTCTTCAGAATCCTGGTCAGATTGTTCAGATTCAAAATCAGTATACTCAATAGCAAAGAGAGTGTATGGATATGGTTCTTCATCTTCTGAGAAGAGTGATTCAATGTCATCATTTTGAATATTTATGGGAGAAGTCTGCTGGATTTGTTGTAGCAGATGTTGAGATCTTTTCTTCTTGGGATATTTTTTAGCAAAATGACCTTTCTGACCACACACAAAGTATCGATCTCCTTTGCGTTTAAACCTCTTTCGTCTGTAAAACCGAATGTTCTTACGACGGTAAGGAAGATGGTTCTTACTCCATTTTTCCTTGAACTTCTTTTTCCTGTACTTCCTGTAGGGATAACAAGAGCAATTATCTTTAGATGAGCATTTGATTTGCAGGTCTGGGCGTCGACATGCTTCCTTCAGATGTGGATTTTTTCCCTTTTGAAAGATATCTTTAATCATTTGCTGTGAAGCACAGAATTTATCAAGTGCCATTAAAACTCTTTGATAAATTTGACCAAGGGAAAGAGAATTGATCTGTATGCCTTATTCTCGCAGATAAAACATTGTTCTGGTGGAAAGTTGTTCTGGCAATGATGACAAAAATCCTTGTTTCATGTTAGGATCATTTGCTCCATTAAGCATATAAAACAACTTTGACATCTTCTTGTAATGTTTATCCAGATCTTTCCTTAACAGAGAACAACATCGCATTTTGAAATAATCATCTCGGTTTGCATCCTCAAATTTTTTAACATCACCAACGAATTCAGCATGAATTATCTGAAGAACATAAGCAATAGATTCAGAATTGATAAATTGAGGTTTGGAGTATTCATCTTTATTGGTGAACCAATCTCGAAGTCTGCCCACAAATCTTCATTGGAATTCATGAAAGATATTCTTGTAAGTTGTAACTCCAGTAGGTCGTGATCTTGCTTTTAAATCAAGCCAAGCAAAAAACTCTTGGATTTGATCACGCCATTTGTGTCTGGGAAGATCTTCAAAACCAAACCATGGTCCAGTTGTTGGTCTGGTATCTGTAGGAAGAAGAGTACTTTCAGCAGTGGTCATTTCATCATCATCTGGTTCCTCAGCAAACTGAGTAGTAGTACTTTCTGCTGCAGGGGGATCTGCCATAAAAAGGAGAAAATGCTTGGGGTCAAGCTCATCATCTGTATCATCATCTTCATCAGAACTAGTAGAACTACTAGTATCGTTATCAGCAACTGATGTTATGGCAGGAAGAACTTGTGAGGCTTTTTGTTTAAGAGTGGCAACAAGCAAATTTGGATTTGAAGGGTTTTGGATCATAAGGGAGGAGGGTGGTTCAGAGATTATTACACCCCTTTGTTTATGGTCGAGAAGGGAAACAGGTGGAGTAGTGGTAGTTTCAGAGGTTGAAGCAAGTGTATCTTGAGGAGCTATTGGTTTATTAGATCGTTTGGATGGAGTAGAAAATTGTTCTCTCATGAATAACTCATGAGCATAACCAAGTGCATTCAATTAATCCAAAGAAGGTTCAATGTAAGATGGAATTTGTATAGAGGGCTGATGGGTGTAAGTGTTAAAGTAGATTCATAAAAGGGAAGTGGTGAGTATGGGGATGACTGGGGATAATTGGGGTGATTTCTTTGCTAAATCCTTCTTAATGGTTGCAATTTTTGTTTTCAGTCGAGTTACTTCAGAAACTTTTTGCTGGAAATGAGCATCATAAGTCCATTGAGCAATAAATGTCATAAGTTGATTATTCAGATCAGCAACTTTATTTTGCAACTTAGCAAGAAGTTGGTATGTAGCAGCATTCTGATCTGTGATATGTGAGTGAAGTGTGTCTACCCGAGTAAAAACATGATCAACTTTGGTTTCCAGACGATATAAAAGCTTATTCTGAGCAAGAGAATTCTCAGACTGCCAATTAAGTACAGCTTCTGCAGGAGAGACTGATCGAGGAGTTCCTTCTGTTGAGACACCAGGGGATTTAATAAAAGGTGTTGCTCTGACTTTTGTAATTGGGTTTACAGTTTCGGAGAGAGTAGGAAACTCATCTGTGAAAGTACCAGTAGGTTGGTACATACAGACAGCTGGGATGATAGGGGTTTGGGTTTGTTTGGGTTTCCATACCAAAGAAGACATAGAGCAAGGTTTTTTAGGTAAGGGTTTTGGTTTTGGTTTACACTTTTCTGGAGTGGGGGTTGGTGTTGATGGTGGCTTATACCATGGAGGAGTATAACTAACAGCATAGTCATACTTTCCTGAGGGTTGACCCAAGAAGTTAACAACATCCCTATTGCTAGTGCTATCGGATTTTTCAAAACCCTTTGAGATTGAATGTGATGCCTTGGGGTGTGGGTTGGGAGCTGTGCTCATGCAGGATCGAAGGCCGATAGCCTACTTCAGCAAGTCGTTATCACCCCAAAACCTTCTCAAATCTGCCTACGAGAAAGAAGTTATGGCCATAGTGTTGGCAATTTTGCATTGGCGTCCATATCTATTGGGTCAACCATTCATAGTTTATACTGACCAGCAGAGTATTCGACAGCTGCTCCACTAGTGGATTACTACAATGGATCAACAAAATTGGTTGGCCAAGTTGATGGGGGTACAAGTTTGAGGTTCGCTACAAACCTGGAAGAGAAAACAGCGCAACTGATGCTTTGTCTCGGGTATCCGGCGATGGTGGTGAACTGCATTCCATAAGTGTTAGTCCTCTTTGGGCGGGTGGTCAGGAATTACTCCAAGAAGTAGAAACCGATTCTCAAATTCAGCAAATCCTGCATGTTCTACGTAATGATCCGTCATCTCATCCAGGGTTTGTTGAACGTCATGGGAAATTATTTTTTAAAGACAGGTTAATCATTCCTGCTAATTCTCCTTGGATTCTCAAACTTCTTGAAGAATTTCATGCAAGCCCCTTAGGTGGGCATTCGGGTTATTACAGAACGTATAGACGGTTACCTTTTATCATTTATTGGTTTGGAATGACGAAGGCAGTTCAAAAGTTTGTGCAATCGTGTGCTATATGTCAATAATATAAGGCTTCCACTTTGGTGCCTAGGGGATTGCTGCAACCATTGCCCGTTCCAGAATGTGTGTGGGAAGAGCTTTTTATGGATTTTATTACGGGGCTGCCACGGTCAAAGGGTTTTAATTCTATTTGGGTAGTGGTGGATTGATTATCCAAGTACAGCCATTTTATACCTTTGAAACATCCCTACACAGCTCGGACATTCGCTGAGATTTTTCTTCGGGAAATCATTCATCTCCACGGATTACCGAAGTCAATTTTGAGTGATCGGGATCCCTTGTTCATTAGTCGTTTTTGGCAAGAAATCTTCAAGTTGCAAGGTACTCAGTTAAATCTCAGTTCTGCCTACCATCCCCAAACTGATGGCCAAACGAAAGTTATGAATAGGTGCGTAGAGACATATCTACTGTGTGTTGCTACTGATCAGCCCAAAACTTGGTCTTATTGGTTGTCTTGGACTGAATTCTAGTATAATTTCACCTACCACATCTCTATTGGCACCACCCCATTTGAAGTGGTATATGGCCGAAAAGCTCCCACTCTATTCTAGTTTGTCCCTGGAGAAGTTCAGGTAGAAGCTGGGGGTAGAGAGCTGATGGATCGAGATGAAGCATTAAGACAATTGAAGTTGCATCTTGCCCGTGCCCAACCTAAGATGAAATCTGCAGCTGACCAACATCGACGTCATGTTGAGTTCAGTGTGGGTGATCAAGTTTTTGTCAAGTTACGCCCTCACCGACAACTCTCTGTGACATCCAGAATCAGCCCCAAGTTAGCGCCATGTTTTTATGGTCCATTTCCTGTTGTCAAGCGCATTGGCCCAGTTGCTTACCAGCTGGAGTTACCCCCCGACGGCAAGGATTCATCCGATTTTTCATGTCTCGTTGTTAAAAAAGGCCATTGGCATAGCACAGGTCTCATCAATTCTTCCTGCTGGTTTGGAACTTGATTAGGTAAACACTGTCACTCCTGTGTGTATTTTAGCTAACCGAACCATCACCAAACGTGGGGAATCAATCCCTTAGTGGCTTATTCAATGGAAAGAGGGGAGAATTGATAATCCGTCTTGAGAAGATGTATTTGTGATGCAAAACCAATTTCCTCAACTTAGTCTTGAGGACAAGACTATTTTTCCACCCGCCGGCAATGATAGAGAGGATGATCAAGAAGGGGTGATGAAGGAAGCAAAGCTTAAAATATGGCGGGTATATACGAGAAGACAGAAAAGAATGCAGGTGATGATGATGGTGGTGAACTGGCACAAGTTAGTTAGGAATTGGGAGAGGAGAGAGAAATGGGGGATGACTATATATAAGGGGATCTGCAAGGGGAGAGGCGTATGTGGGGAAAATTATTGAGATGTTGGCTTAGGCTAGTAAGGGAGAAAGGGAGAGGAGCTGTTTGGCTGCCGTTCTCTTGATTGTTGGCCCTTATGGTTCTTTGTTCTTATTTTCTTAGTTTGTAATACTGAGAAAGATTGCTGTTACTTTGGCATTTGCAAAACAATACATAATACACAATATTTTCTTCTCCATTTCTTGTTATTGCTGTGTGATATTGTTTGAGACCCATAAATTGGTTAGAGAAATTACACATGCAGAATAAAGAGTCATGATAGTGGTATCTGATGGTGAAATGATTTGAGAAATTAGATGCTTGTTGACAATAACTTTTTCATAATTAGAACCCACCACCCCACACACCCAAACACTTCCACCCCCCCCCCCCCCCCCCCCCCAAACCAAAAAAAAAACACTAATAGTTGCCAACAAGAGTTAAACAGAAAATACACAAGAATAACTGTGACATAGATCAGAAAAACTTTGGTGCTCCAGAAAAAATTCTAAAAGCGCGGGCGGATTCTATAGTTAACGTGTACAAGCCAAATCTTATGAATTTTTTTTCTTCTTTTGGAAACAATCATTACACGATTAAGAAAAAACCCATCTTTTGCTAATAAAAGCGAAGGAAAAAGCAGAGTGTCCCTAGAAGACAGTCACCAAAAGAACAAAGGTAAAAATATGGTGGGAGTTGTTGAGGTGATTGGTCATATCAAATTGAAGCAAAGTAGCATTGAATTGTAAATGGCTGATTGAAATTCTACCTTGATTAACTCAGCGCTTCTTTGAGGATCAATTCCAGATACACCAAATATCATTTTCTCTGCAGAAACATCCATTTGTATGGGAACCTCAAATCCAGCAAAAGCAACTTCTCGCCTCCACTACAGAAAAAGAAAGTTGATTCAGAGGGTATCATCAAATGGAAAATTCGAATAAAAATTCTGAAAACATATATAATTGGTGAAATCAGGGAAATACTTGATAGAACCAATAACAGCTCAACAGCATCGTATTCTAGTAATAATTTGCCCAAACTTAGCCATAGTATGTACTGAGCAATTATATAAAGTTGGCTCCGAAGAGATAATATTGATTTCTTCATGGCTTGTAATCGGTACAGGGAAATTCTCTATTAGGAAATGTAAAAATTATGAGGCAATCCTCTATCAGAAAATTTAATAGTTATGAGGCAAATCTCTAATGCACTAAACAAGCACGAGGAGTTCTTATGCTTCAATGCATTTTTAATAAAATGTAACAACCCTGAAACCGATCTCCATTGCTTAGATTAAAAACTATAGGTAAAATGTTAACTAAATGCCATGTAAAAAAAACTAACCTCTCCTCCAAGATAACAGAGATCACCAGATGTGGTCAAAGCGGTGTCATGAAAAGCAGACCTGCCTAACACACGAACCATGTGAGGTTCCACCATGTGCTTCCCTCCTAATATCTTCAGAATTGTGGTTTTCCCTATTCATAAAATTTGAATTACAATTTTGAATTGCAACTCCATTTCTAACAATTGGCAGATCTGGAACTGGGAAATAATTGATTTGGCAGCATAAAAATTATGAATAACTATATCTCTTTAACAGCAATTCCCAAACAATATTCACCATCAACTAGCAAACGTAGTAAATCTTGTTCTTATTATTATTTGACTGAAAAAAGCAAGGCGAAATCAATGTCTTATAATCGAGAACAAATTCAACTACAAAGAAGCCTGAAAAGATGATACGAACCAGCGCCGTTTGATCCAACAAGAAGGCATCGATCACCAGAATTGAGAGCGAGAGAGAAATCATCTATCAAAGGCTTGGAACCAGGTGGTGGCTGTCCGTCGATTCCTGGATACGTGAATCGCAGACCGTTAATCTCTATTGTTGGTTGATGAAGTTCCACGTCTGCCATTGACATTCTAAACTCTCGCTTTTTAAGCTTTCAGGAAGAAATGAGCAAAATGCTTTAAAAGCAAAACATGGACTCCCGAAGTTGGTTGGTAAGGGAAAAAAAGGAAGGGTTGGACGGGACAAAGATTTGACTAACGCAAATTTTAAAAGTTTTTCTCAAAATAGGGTGGGTTTGAAAATATTGATGGGAAGGGGGTATTTCTGTCAAAGCCGCAGGGTTGACCTGCGGCTTACGTCAGATGCCGCAGGGGTCTCCTACGGCATGTGATGATATCAGTTGTCGCAGTTTTACTGACTCAAATACATTTGACTGACAGGAAACAGCTGTAGACACCGGATCTTGAGTCAGGTTAAACAAAAATGGCAATGACAATTTTGGGTCATTGATAATTCCTTCGAAAAAAATATAAATATATAAATAAAAATATATGGGTGTTTAAAATTAAAAATTTATTAGTTAATTAATTAGTTAATATTATTAGTTAATTAATTAGTTAATATTCTAGGATAATTAAAATTGAAAAAAAAAATAAATGTAGGGTTTAATTAGATAAAGTATAATGTGGTAATTTAAGTAGATTAATTAAATTAAGAAGATAGAAAAATATGGAGTGTTTAATTAGTAGTGTTTAATTAATTAATATATGTGTTTAGTGTTTAATTAATTAATATATGTGCTTAGTTTAAGTAAATTAAAATGGGTAAATTAGTTAAAATTAAAAAAGTAAGAAAAGATGGAGGAATTACGTAACCTAAACTAACCTAATGTGTGGAAATAAATAGAAAGAGAGGAGGCAAGGAGAAGGGGGCTCTCTCGGACAAAGAAACTAGACCAAAAAGAAAAAGAAAATAAAAGAGATCAAAGGCCAAGAAAAATCAAAATCAAAGGAAAAGAGAAGAAATAAGAGGAGGAGGACCAGCAACCAATGGAAAGCACCAGACGCCGGAAAAAGGAAGAAAAAATAAGAAAAAATGAGAGGAGGTGGCGGGAGCTCCGCCGGCCAACCACCGCCGCACACGGCGACACGCGCCCCACCAGAAGAACCAGCACGTTCGGACGCTTCCAACGACGGCCGCCGTCCCTCCGTCGGTTGCCGGCAGCGTGGCGCGTGAGGGAGAAGAATCGAGACGTTGCGGCGCGTTTTCCGGCGACGGTGGACCTCCGATCGGCGCGTGACCAGCTCCGGTGAGCTCCTCGGGCGCCGATCTACCTTCCGGCATTAGTGGTGTCAGCCACAGCGGCTCCGGCGAGGCTCCGGCGGTAACCCCCTCTCTCCTCCTTTATTTCTTTAATTATTATTATTATTTTTTTAATTATTTAATATTATGTTTTATTAATTATTATTATTTTTATTTTTATTTTTAATTATTTAATATTCTGTTTTATTATTATTATTATTTATTTTTCTGTTATTAGTACTATTATATTTATTATTATTATTATCATTATTATTAGTATTATTATCTATTTTATATTTATTGTTAAATTATTATTATTATTATTTATTTTTTTGTTGTTATTATTATTATCATCATTATATATTTATGCATTTTATGTTTATTATTAATTAATTGTTATTATTATTATTATTATTAGTATTATTATATTTATTCATTTATTATTTATTATTCTGTTTTTATTATTATTATTATTAATGTTGTTATGCTATATTGATATTTCTGTTATTGATATTATTTATTTTATGTTTTTTTATTATTATTATTGTATTTATTTATTATTGGTTATTGCATTTTGGGATTATTTGTTATTATTATTATTATTGAGGTTATATTATTGTCAGTATTGTTATTATTATTAGTGTTATTATTGTGTTAATATAATTGTTGGGATTATTATTGATTATTATAATGATGTTATGTTTATTTATTTTGTTATTATTATTATTATTATTATTATTGTTTTCTAGGCCTGTCAAACTTGGCCCAGACCCAAAAATCCCACCCAACCCGCCCAGAAAAAATTGACCCAAATCCAACCCAACTAAAATTCTACCCATCTGAACCCGCCCAAAACTAACCCAGTAAAACCTTGACCCATTCGGGTTTGCCTTCAATGCCCAACGGGCCTGTGCCTATTGGATTTGCCCAAAATCAGTCGTTTTGTTTCTGCCTCTCTCTCTCTCCGTCTCCATTCAGTCCTCCCTGCCCCTTTCCACTCTCTTCACCTCTCTCCCTCTCCACCATCCACTCGTCGCCGGCCACCAGCTCGTTAGTCACCGTTTGGGATCATGTACTGTACAATCCATCCCCTTCTAATTCGTATCCCTGTCTTTCAATATCCAATCTCCGAATCATAATCTGCAGAAGAGTAGGCAGAGTACATCACCGGCGGTGAAGATGAGGTTGCTAGAGACTGACCGGTGGAATATTTTTCGAAAAGAGTACAGTCTCTAATCTCTTCAAATCCCATGGAACCCTTGTTGTTGACGCCGATATTATCTCTTGTGTATGCTCACTTTCCTTTTTTTACCTATATTTCCATATCCATCAAAGAATTAGCTTTGAAATTTTATAGCCACTGAAGGTTAGAAATTCTTTTTATCATTAGTATTTGATTTAGCGATTAGCTTAGTTAATGGAAATTTTAGAGTTTGGTTCTGATCTGAGCTTGAAAGTTGTGATCTTGTTTGAATTATATGGTAGCTAATATAATCGTTCCTGTGCAAGGTTTGCTCATATAGTGGTAATCTTCAAGTAGCAGAAGTAGATTGCAAGTCTTTTTTTCTATTGATTCTGTTGATTTAGCATCTCCTTTTGGATTTCCGTTAGGGTACAATACAAGTGTCATCACCACCTTCAAAACCAGTTGATTCATATGGGTTCTATGTGGGATCTGGATACAGAGTTCAATCTTCCATTGATTGTATTAATTTAGAGTTCATTCTTCAATTAATTGATTGAATATTTGCTCTGGAATGCTCTTGCTGGATCTATTAATTTAGGAATTCAATTGAATAAAATTCTGAACATAATTGCTATCAGTTTATTTAATTTGCTAACTACTATAATCGTGTGTTCTTGTTGTATTGTATTACCATTGCTCCTCTACTTGTGATAATTTGTTAAATTTTGTTAGTGATTTATGATGTTTGTTATTGCTTAGTTATGAAAACTCATGAGACTCTTTACTGATAACCATTCTAAACCTCATGGCTTTGAGATGCAATGCGCCTTACTCCTCTTGCTGATGCAAGCAACCCAATAATGGGCCAGGTATAGTTTTTGGTTTATTTGAAAGTTGGAAAATGGAAGATAGGCTTTTCCATTTTGATTAATTATACTCAGATCAGATCATTGCAAAAGTTTATTCACTTTTCATGCACACTTAGGCAAGTTGCATGAGCAGTAATCTTTTCATCATACTGTCCATATTCTTTGTATGCATCTCATGACATACTGATATAACGTGTGAAAACGAGGAGATTAATATAAATTTTTTGAAAAAATTGAAATGAACATCCTTTTGGGACAACCACGCGATCTTATCTCAATTAATTGAAGTTTGTTTCCCATAATTTTCTTTGTTTGGAATTGAGGAAATTTTGTGCAGATTAATTTGGATTTGTGCTAGTACATTTCTTTTGGGTTTGCTGACTTCTTAATTTAGTTGGATGCTGATATTTGAATTCTTCCCAGGTGGCTTTTCTATCAGCTCTGGCTGGTACGGAGGTTGCATAAATCCTAAATTATTTTAATTATTTTATACAGCAGACCGAGTATGTAGTTTGTCATAACAAGAAAGAAAAAGGTTTACCAAGAAGAGTCGAAAGCATCTCCATCGCTAATGAAGAACAAGTTGGCAGCAGCTCCATCCTTTACGACGATGTTAAAATTTTAGTATAATGTTGAAATTTAAACTCATAGTACGCATGTAGTATACTTTTTCCATGTTTATGTTAGATGCCAATAACACCCTTTCATGCGTTTGTTTTGCATTATTATTTTTTGGCATTTCATGCTTTCATTTGGCATAATTACTCTCTGGCATTTCATAATTTTCACTTGCATAATGGTAAGTTGCTGAAAAGGACAATCTTTACCTCTAATTATATTTCCATTATGCAAATCTAAAAGATCCAGCATTTGCGATAACCCTTGAGTAAAATTATTCAATTGGTAAAAGTGGTATATACGATATTTTTGTAAGATTAATATTTTGAAATGAATAATTACTTGCTATTTGTATATCACATTTCGGCCCGTTTGGGCCACCAGCAGCCCATTTGGGCCATCCAATCCATTTGGGCCAAATTATTTTACGTTAGTCACTTTAATATCATTTTATTATATCGAAAATTATTTTTCATTAAAAATGGATTAAATGGGTCAAATCACATTTCGGCCCGTTTGGGCCACCAGCAGCCCATTTGGGCCACCCAATCCATTTGGACCAAATTATTTTACGTTAGTCACTTTAATATCATTTTATTATATCGGAAATTATTTTTCATTAAAAATGGATTAAATGGATCAAATCACATTTCGGCCCGTTTGGGCCTCAAGCAGCCCATTTGGGTCACTCAATCCATTTGCGCCAAATTATTTTAAATTAGTCACTTTAATATCCTTTTATTATATAGAAAATTATTTTTTATTAAAAATGGATTAAAAATATCAAATTAGATCTTGGCCCGTTTGGGTCTCAAGCGGCCCATTTGGGCCACTCAGTCCGTTTGGACCAAAATTAGTCCGTTTGGACCACCCGACTCATTTGTGTATTATTATAAATTTTTTGTATATTCAAAGAGTTTTTAGCCCATGAGTTGACCCAACCCGCCCAACCCATTTGGATATTTGACCCATTTGTGACCCATGTTTTTTGGCTCATTTGTGACCCGCCCATTAGTGACCCAACCCAAACCCGCCCAACCCGCCCAACTTGCCACCTAAATGTTTTCATTATTCTGTTTTATTATTATCATTTATTTTCTGTTATTATTATTATTATTATTTATTTATTGTTAAATTATTATTATTATTATTATTATTATTATTATTTATTGTTAAATTATTATTATTATTATTATATATTTATTTATTTTCTGTTTATTAATATTATATTATTATTATTATTAGTGTTATTATTATTCTTAATATTTATTACTATTATTATTATTATTATTATTATTTATTTGTTATTAGCATTATTGCATTTTATTATTATTTATATTATTAGTATGATTATTATTATTATCTTTGTTGTGTTATCATATATATTATTATTGTTACTGTGATTGTCATTGTCATTATTATTATTATTATTTAATTTATGTTTATTGTTATCCTTATTGTGTTTATTATTATTATTGTATATATTTAGTTATTATTATCTATTGTTGTGTTTTGTTAATCATAAGTTTATTATTATTTTATTTAATTATTATTATTATTTGTTTATTATCATTGTTATATTATCATTATCCTTATTCATTTATACTATCAACATTATTATTTTATGTTTAATCCATGTTATAATCATTATTGTTATTAGTATATTATTATCATTATTATTATGGTGATTGTGTAATTATTATCATTATTATTATTTGGTTCATGTTATTATTATTATTATTATTATTATTGCTATTATCGTTAATTACCGTCATTAATATTGCTATTTATTATTATTATTATTTTATGATATTATTGTTAGCATTATTATTTTTGTCATTTGTGTTTTTATATTCATTAACCCTCAATTTATTTCATTCAATTATTTATTCAATTAATTATTTATTTATTCATTTATTTATCATTTAATTTAATTTAATTCATTACTAACTAATATTATTTTCTGTCATAACTGTAACCACGAGTGGTACATGGCTCGCCCAAGGAGCGTGGTCGAGACAAGTAAGATTAGAACTTATTTATTATTTATTTTTTGAAATATGTAATTATTATTTCATTTTCTTTTATTTGCTTGTGGTCTGTAATAACAAATGATTTTTCGACCGCATTAAAAAGAACCACTACACAAATGTTTTCTACAAATGAAATTTGTCAATAAAACTGGACCAATGTCCACGTTTTCATCCCAAAACCAAAAGATTTAAATTGATTCAAAAATTTTATACTTTTTATAAAGCAAGTAGTTGGAACCAATGTTTTCACCTAAATAAATAGCCCGGTTTATGTATGTATTCTTATTATTATATCTTTCTTTTATGATTTTATATTTATTTCTGGATAACTGTAAATATATTTTATTTATCACTTTATTTATTATTTTATTATTTTTTACGTGCTTGTAATACGCTTTATATTTATCGCAAGAATCGTGTGAGAAGAGAGATAAAATAATTGATCCTAAAGACCCGTTCACATAATATTAACCAAAGGTATGAATAAGAGTGAGGTCCCGAACTCTCTCTGGTTTTGGGCTTCATAAGGTTAGATTTATTTCTCGATGTTCTATCGGGTGGCGACTCCGTGATCCTGCCATATGATAACCTAATAGACGCTCTCGTAAGTTGATTGCCAACAATGGATTTGGATATATTCCTGTCCATTGCGAAGCGACCGGCTTTCACGAGTTTTAACGAACCTCCATCCGGCCTCGGGTCCTAAAAGCGGACTCTCGAGGGCCACCCGGATCGCGAGCGGGGTTCGGGCGCGTCACAGCAGCACCTGGCTGCTCCCTGCGTTGTAGCATGCAGGTCAGTCACGCGTGACTGACATCCCATTGAAGGGATAAATGAACCAAAATGAAGAAATGGGAAACGTCCGAGCCCTTTATAAAGGGTGGGTATGTTCATAAGGCAGTTGAAAAAAAATTTGCTTTCGCTGCTGCTTTTATGAAATATTTATTCGGTGTTTTTTGGGGATAAAATTTGCCCAAATTTTTTATTAAATTCGGTAAGTATAACTTTTTAGCAATTATCAATTATTTATATCGTCATTTTATATTTTGTGGGTTAAATTTTTTTTTAATCAAATATTTTACTGTGTTATATTTGTTTTTGTAGGTATTTATTTTAGCATGTTGAGTACGAATTATCTTTAAGGTAGCGTTAAGAAAATTGCTTTCTCTTCTGCGTTTATAAAACTTTCATTCGGTATCTTGTAGAGATAAATTTTGTCCAGATTGTCTATTAAATTCGGTAAGCATAACTTTTTTTCATTTATGAAGTATTTATATCGTTATTTTATATTCTGTGTGTTAAAAAATATTTAATCAAATATTGTCCTGTGTCATATTTGTTTTTGTATGTATTTATTTTGGCGTGTTACTTACGAATAATCTTAAAGGCAAGTTATTATTTTGAGCTTTATTTGGTAAAAAATATAATACGATAGAAACAATAAATAATAATAATGAGACAAGGAAAAAAATAATAATTATAGAATAGGAATAAAAAGTAATAGAAGCTAAATAATATTTTTTGTGAAAAAATAAATTTAACTTTGAAACATGGAAGACAAATAATATTTTACACAAATTACATTAGTTTGAAGAAAATTTTTTATTGATAATATGAGTGAAAAAATATAATTGGGATTTATGCCTACGAAAGATATGAAATGAATTTGTTATATACTAGTGTAATTTGTGAGAATGGAAAAAATAATTTTTTTTATTACAATCAGTTTAATACAGTTGGTGTTTTAGAATAATACGTGTGCGAATAAAATATTTGATTATAATAATTTGTGGTATCAAAGAATATTTTCAAATAACCTAAGAACGGGTTGGAAATTGAAATTATCTATATTTTTGTGCTGAATGCAATATTTAATTTTGTAATATAATGTAATAATAAGTTAATGGCTAAATGAATGGACTAATGGAGAATAAATTTTGTCATGGTACAAAAATATGGTTAATTTATAAATATGTGGGGAGTAAAATTATTATTATTTGATTATATGTATTATTATTTGAATATGTGATTGTTGAGATATCGGTGATGAAAATAATGGTATTATTAATAAAAATATGAAAATCAGATATTTGAATCAATAGAAGCGTTTTTTGTTTGTATGGAATAAAGTAGAATAATGATAATATATTACGTTGTAGCATGAATTTATAATTATATAATTTCGGTAAAAAAAGTATGAAATATATTAATATATTAATAGTTAATATTTTGATATATTTGTGTACACATTATTTAAAATTTCAGTGAAATTTGTCAGTAGGGCGAAAAAAATGAATCAATTCGAAAATCGACAATATATAAATCCCGGTCCAATTGTCGGTGAGCTGCTGAAATTGCATGGAAAACACCGTGCAGATGCTGTTTGGAGTAATAATATATGTATAGATATGAATCTATTATTTTAAACAATTACTAATTTTTTTACAAAGTACATAAAGATAGACAACTGTGCGGCTGAAAGTATGTATCTCATTTTGCAGGTTGAACATGAAGTTTTGTTTGCATGTCGATCTAGTGTGGAGAGCCACTATAGAAACATTGATACAAGGATAGTGCCATACATTCAATTGGCAGGTTTTTACGGTGTTGCGAAAATTGGAGTAATGAACGTACACTGCCCATTAATAACTGCACTTATAGAAAGGTGGAGACCGGAAACACACACACTTTTCATCTTACTGTAGGGGAAGCGACAATAACACTACAGGATGTTGGAATCCTGACCAGTCTACCCATTGAAGGAATGGCTGTGACTGGACATTTGCAGTATAATTGGGCAGTGTGTGTGGGCGGCTATTGGGACAGGTTCCACCAGAAGATGTCCTAAAAGGCCATCAAGTGAAAATGACATAGCTTAGTAGAAATTTCAGTTCACTACCCGTTGGTGCAAATGAGTACACTGTACAATGTTTTGCCCGAGCGTGGATATTGCGGTGTATTGGGGGACTGTTATGTCCTGAACAGTCGAATAATTACATACACCTAATGTGGCTGCCGCTTTTAGAGCATTTAGATCAAGCTGGCAATTATAGTTGGGGATCGGCATGTTTGGCATGGTTGTACAGAGAGTTATGTCGTGCTACCCGTCCAAGTGCTAATGGACTAGGCGGTCATCACCAACTTCTTCAGTTATGGGCATGGGAAAGACTTCCTCAGTTGCGCCCTACATTTTTGGAGAATGTTGTTATTAATCAAGCCATGCCATATGGCTTTAGGTAATTAAAAAATATTGGTAGTAACATATACATATGTATATAAATGTTTAATTAAATATTTATAATTATTTAATTATTTATTCAGTGAAATAATTTTTAAATTGTTTTCTTTGTCAGGTGGCGATCTCCCCTTGATTTGAGAAACAACCATAATAAAAATGTGAATGACTATCGTTTGGATTTGTACTTGCAACGGCCGGATCAGGTTTGTTAAATTTATTAGCTAATTAATATGATTTAGAATTTATGATTGTTAATAAAAATGGATGAAAGTGACTGAAAATTATTCATTTTTTTCAGATGGAATGGGAGCCCTACAATAATGTCATCCACTTATTGCTCGAGTATTGTAGAGACGGTGTCAATAGTTGGCGATCGGTAGTGCCACTAGTGTAACACCCTTTTTACTTTACATAATAACTTAATTGTCTTAAATTATTCTTAAAATCATTACGAAAATCCGGGAAATATTTTTTTTTTCACTATTAAACTTTACTAATCACACAATCATTCTCAAATAGGCTACTTAAATTCTACCGAAATTTCGGCAGAATCTCCTCTATAATATTGTCTATCCCCCTGTAAACAGAAAGTCTTTACACTTCTATAATCACATACATATTCATCCGTCCTACTCCAATTCAAACTCCAGCACAATTTTGCCCATCCTCCAATTTAATTCTAATCACATACTTGTATAATAACTCATAATGTCATCCACTCACTATTTACATCAATTTTTTTTTTTTACAAAATACAAGGACATAATATCAATACATCAACTATTTACTATGAATAAATATTTAGTGTATCTCTTGATACAATACTATCCTATTTATCAATATAGTGTACATGCCGATCTGAACAAAATCTAAAATAGCAATTCCCAGAAATTTCATTCTCATCACCTGCTTGTCATGCTTACCATTCAACGTTCCGCCTTTGGAACAGTGCTGATATTCACTTGATTTATGTCCTATACCTGCGCGAGGATAAATCACGCGCTAAGCTTTACGCTTAGTGGTGACTACCAAATTTACTTATCCAAAGCATAAATATAATATATACACATATAATTGATCATTCATACATTAATACCGAAATTTACATTTTCCTTTCATAATCAATATAATACTTTATAATTAATATATCAATAGCTATTTAACTCCAAATTAAATATGAATGATTTGCAAGATAAAACCATATTTATGCAAAATATTCAATATTCTTTTAAAAATTGCTGAAATTTCTTAAACTTGCATATTCAAGTTTCCAAATCCATAACTGAAATTTCCTAACATTTTGACGATGTACAAAACATGCTTATCATGCATCGCTAAACAAATTCCATGAATCATTAAACAGTCAATATGCTTCTGACAGAGCAGTTAATATTTCATTTCTACCTGACAATTATTATGGCTTTCATCTAGTCAGTAATACCAGCTAATATATATATACATGTATGTAACACACACTATACATGTATGAACACACACTGGCGATTATGAAGTTTATTTACATACATAAAGCTACTTCATTAAATTATTAATTTCATAGGATCATTTACTAATATCATTTACTCAATTAGAATTTTTATCACAGAACCATCAGCTTTATCAATATATACATATACACATATATATATAACTTTAAATTTCACTCTTATCTACTAATTAACACCCCTTTAGCAGTTGTACTATTTTATCCTTCAACTTTATTTCTGTCATTAAGTTACTTTATGACTTCTTAATCCACATTTACTTTCACACTTGCCATCTAACTTCTTAAGTTATACATTTAATATGGGTTATAAATTTATTATTTAAACCCACCAGTTTATCTCACTTCATTTATTCATCATTAAATTCTTTGATTCACACAATAATTTCACATTCATAAATTCACTTTGTAATTTACTGTTTTGCCCATAGTATAGTGTTGGCAGACTCTATGCACAGGATAAACGGGATGTGAACCCCTAAGAGCTCACAATAACCTGGAGAGACCTTAGAGGATCAATCCAGTACATTCCAAACCTGAAGAATCCCGAAAGATTACTCCAGTACATTCCAAACCTGAAGAATCCCGAAGGATTACCCCAGTACATTCCAAACCTGAAGAATCCCGAAGGATTACTCCAGTACATTCCAGTACAGATACTTTTAAAAATACAGAATAGGTCATTAATGACCTATAAAGATAGTGAGACGTCATGCTCACTCCCGCGGTCTTATGTCCCTATGGCTAGCCACTATATCCTGAACTAGACTTGACTACCAGCTGATCGAATAGGGCCACATTAATGAATGTTATTTAAACAAATCCAAACTTTGATCTTTACATAAAATAAGATCAATATACATTTCAATTCAATTTTTCAGAAATAATCCCGGTATCATCCATCATCATTTTCTCATACAATTTCATTTATTTATCACATTTCACTAACTTAGCTTCACAACAAGCCATTAATCATGTTTATATAATTAAAATGTGTTAACAATAATAATTTACCTCATTTATATCAGTATACCTTCTGTCACTATTCTTTCTTTCCATTTCAATTCATTTTCATTTTATTTCGTCAAATTAAGTTTATTTCATACCATGCCATTAATACACTATTGTTTAAATAGGGATTCACTATTTTTCATTTATCAAATTTTTCTTACAAATTACCCCATTTAAACACGTATAACCCATTTTTACTTTTATTTATAGCCTGACATTCCGACTTCCTTAACAGGCTAATTTACTTTATTGTTATAACTGTCTTTAGGCATACTTAACTATACTCTTTATTTGTTAAGTATACTCACTTTCTCTAATTCATACACTTACCATGAGTCCACTTAAAAATACTTTATCTTTTACTTATAACTTTTTATATTAAATTACACTTTTAATCATGAAATTATTTATTTCCTTCTGTTATTCCCTTTTTACTTGCTATTCCACATACTTTTACAAGTACCATAGACTCCTAGGATTTGAGCCCCCCTTTTTTTTTTTCTTTTATATTCATTTCTAGTTTCATTACTTTTCCCTTATTCTAACAAAATGATATACAATGAATTCATATTTCAGACACCTATATACATACACTAAAAGTCCTCTGTACATTAGCAAATTATTCATCAAACATTTTAAACATTTTAGTTCATCTTAAATTTTCACCAATCAAAATTATTTTGTTACAATTTATCATTCATTTCATGCTCATCTAGTCATTTTATGCTTCAATGGTTCATTTCTTATCAAGACTCAACTAAAAATTATTAATAATTAAATTGGCCAAGACTTAGTTCTAAGCACTATCAATTATTTCAGCCTCCTTTGTTTAGTTCTTGTTTAGATGGTCTAACCATGCATATTTAATAAGTATTCATTAAAATCAGCTTAATAGAAATTAATGTCAGTATACCTTTTGATCCCTACTGTCAAAAATAATCCCATAAATACATTTCTTCACATAATGCATTTAGTAAAATCACTCTTAATAAATTTTACTTATGGAAAAATCACTTAGAAAAGTAATTTTGGTGGCCACATACCAATTTTCTGTCTATTTTTGGTCCCTTCACCGTTGCCGGAGCCTCGCCGGAGTCTTACCGGAGCTCCACCGTAGACACCGAAACCACCGGGAGGAAGCTCGACGCCTCGGGTTTCCATTTCCGGTGATCACTCGCCATGACTGCTCTCCATTTCGCCGGAATCGACGTCGGCAGCTTCGGTTCTTCCCAACGCCGATCTCCTCATCGCCAGCGAGTGAGGATGATCCGCAGCCACCGGGATGTTCGCCTGGCCGCCGTGAGTCCAGTCGCACCACTCGTGTCGCCTCGGAACTCGCCGAAAAACGCAAGAGAAGCTTTGGTTCCTCTCTCTCCGATCTGCTCGTCACCGGCGATTGAGGAGGATCCATGGCCACCGGAAGCTTCGTCTGGCCACCAGGAATCCCACGGTGCCCTTCGTGTCGTCAACCGCCACCGGAGTTCGCCAGAAAACGCTGAAGAACTCCCGATTTTCCTCCCCTTTTTCTGAAACGACGACGTCGCAACGGGGAAGAAGACACCTGCGATCAGCAACGGCGAGGAGTCCGGTTGCTCGCCGTCGACCAGCGCCAGCCGCTCGCCCCTTCCACCGTGCTCCGCCGTCCCTCTCTCCCTCTCTCTTTCTTTCCCGATATGCTCACCGTGTTCCCCTTTCTATTTTATTTTCTTCTCTTAATTCCTCCCTAATTCTAGACCCATAACTAAAATTATATGCTATAATTTATTTAGTTGTCCATTTACTCATTATTTCTTTGTTTATTATTTTCTTAATTATTTGCATGTAAACGTACTCATATATATATATATATATATAGACTTAAAATTATTTGAATAATTAAATTGAACAACTTTAAGGAAAATTCCACTCTTATGCGTCAAAAATTAATTTCAGATAAATATTTTAGCGCATCAAATTATTAAATAAAAATACTGAAATTTTTGGGACATTACAATTACTAGCCTAATGGTAGTGGGATTCTAAGAATTAAAGGACTTATCCCCAGGTCCTTGGTTCGAATCCCACGGAAGGCAAAAATGCACAAGGGGAGTGTAAAGTTCTGTGAGTAATGGTTGGGACCCAGTAACGACCGGGCCCGTACAGAACAGAATCAACTCCCCGGAACACATCCCATCGGGAGGATGACAGAACTGGATCCCAGCCATTACTCACAGAACTTCACACTCCCCTTGTGCATTTTTGCCTTCCGTGGGATTCGAACCAAGGACCTGGGGATAAGTCCTTTAATTCTTAGAATCCCACTACCATTAGGCTACTGTTCCGGGGAGTTGATTCTGTTCTGTACGGGCCCGGTCGTTACAACTAGTGTGTTTTCACATTATTGAGTGGCACCAACCAGATCGGTGCCTACGACAATTTGGGGTGGAACAACCGATTCCATGTCCCCCACAAAATAATGATAGTGTGCATTCCGTAGACTTGCGAGGGCACAATGATATTAATTGGGAAGATAAATTTGCAAATTTTATTTTTGAGTGGGGAAATAGATGGAATCGGGTGGTGGGAACTCAGTTGTTGAATGCTCCCCTTCATTCGAGATCGCAGTACATGCAATGGTACACTCAGCGTACTCGACGATGGATCACACAGATTGGGCCTTCAATGGGGTCAACGGTATGAGCCTTATATGTATTAAAGTTTGAGTAACTGAATATGCTTTTTCTGAACAGTAATTTGTTTCAATGTAGGCCGATGGTGTGGAACGGATTTACCATGCCGACAATGCTTCCTCCTCCAATGAAGCTGGTGAGATTCGTATGACATCTGAAAGCATTTTGGGTGCACTTGGGGCAAGAGGAAGGACGTCTGTTGAATATCCCAGACAGCCGGTTCCACATGGTGTTGAGATTCAACCCCTTTCAACACCTTATGAAGATTTTCGCTCTACAAGGCATAGCTGAAGAGGAATGTCTGAGAGGCGCACCTTAGTCGCATCGATCCCCATTAGTCCCGGAGTCCATCAGGTCCCTCTGCCCTTGTCATGGCCATATTATCCTGCTGATAGTCCAGGTTCATTCGACATTCCGAGTATGCATCACCAACATCAATTTGATCAGCAACAATTTTATGAAACTCAAGCTGGTCCATCCAATTATTACGAGTCTGAAGCTGAGCCTTCTAGATTGAACGTAGATTTGAATGTCAGTTTATCAGAGGGCGATCGTCAACCTACAAACACTTATGGACAAGTCGATCCAGTTTTGCATCCTGATGATTTTATTAATGATTTCTTCTACAGTCCCCATGTTAGTTCTACAGCCAGATTGGGAGATCGGCTGTTATACAGTGGCGATTATGATGATGTCATGCATATGACACATGATCAAAACCTAAATGAGTTGGATCCTCAATACAACATGGACGCTAGTTCATCTCGCAGTAGTCGGAGGAACAGCAGGAGATTCTAAATTGGTTGTATCATTTGTACCAATTTATGAAAATTTTAATGTAAAATTATCTTTTTAGAGAAGTCGAATGATGTCCTGCAATAATAAGCAATATAAACTATTTGGCATTAACTTAACAACACAATATTAAGGAATATTATTTAATATAAACCAACAACATATATTATATTTAACATAGCTAACAAATTTGAACTTCATGAACGCTGATTGGATGGTCCTGCTGCATTAGTGCAGGTTTTTTTGTTGTGTCCGATGTTCCCACATTTGCTGCAATGGACAACGTTGCTTCTCTCCCTTCTGTCCATTTCATTGCGTATGCGCGATGTTTTAGGCTGGCCTTTCTTTTGCTTCAGCTCCAAATCGGGGACTAACTTAAGACCATCCCAAATGGGCCAATATGCCTTATGAGCGAGGGGTCGAAATTCACCATCGTAGCATTTAAGTGCCTCTGTAATGGTATAGCACTGATCCACAAATGTGTACATGTCAATGTGCCTATGCATGCATACAGCAATAGCATGGGAACAAGGCATTTTTGTCCCCTGAAACTTGCCACACTCGCATTCACGCCTATCGAGACTGACTACATATGTATCAACTTCAGTGCCAGCATCAGGTGCCCTGCATGCTATGGCGCTGAACAATTGATAACGACCATCATAATCAACAACCATGTGGCCACGAGCACTCATCGCGCGTTTGTTCATGACTTCCACACATTTTGGAGTGAACCGGAATCCTTCGGCCATTTTGCTCATATACATGCTTCTTCTCATATCAAAAATCTTGACCAATCTTTCGAAAACATGTTCCACTATGGCTGTGATAGGCATCATGCGTACGCCCTTAAGGGCACTATTGACACTCTCTGCTATGTTTGTCGTCAGATGGCCGTATCGATATCCACCATCTGCGGACAATGTCCAACGATTTAAAGGCACCCGCATCGCCCAATTATAAGATTCCATGTCAAGCGCTTTGACATCATCCATATGCTTGTTGAACTTGCGGGGCTGAAATTGTGTGCCTACACCGAGAATGAATATACATATAAAATTCTAAATTGTCAATAAATAATTACAATAATAATTAAATATCTCACCAGCTTTATAAAGTAGGTCCTTGATAGTTTTGTTGTGATGATGGTTATTGTAGTTGCTGAAGAAATGGCGCAAACATATTCTGTGAAATGAATGTGGTTCCTTCCAACCACTTCTTTCATCTCGAAAAACAGCCATTATACCAGCATATCTGTCCGATATAACCGCTATACCCTCGCGTCGCATCACATGCTTTCTAATTAATTGCATGAACCATGCCCAGCTGGATTTATTTTCTGACTCAACAACAACAATGCGACCGGGAATAGCATGTGTTCCCATCGACGGAGCTAGCTACTAGCAGTGTTTGTTGGAACTTACCAGTTAAGAAAGTTCCATCGATCAATAAAATTGGCTTACAGTGAAGGAGCCCCTCAATAGCAGGTTTGAAACTCCAGAAAACCCGCTGGAATTGCTTCACATTTGGAAGGTTCGTATCTTGCACCTTCAGCTCATACACAGTTCTAGGATTAAAAGTTTCTAGAGCTAATAAAAACTTGGCAGATTTGAATACGACCCTACATAATTTTCGAATATGGCCTCCAACGCTCTCATCTTAGTGTACCATGCCTTTTTGTACGGTACTTCAAATTTAAATTGCTGCTTAATGGACGCTACGATGACATCAATAGGCATGGTAGGATTTTTACTTACGATTCCAATAATGCAATTTCGAATGATTTTGGTTCCCAATTGTCTGTGATCCTTAGACATATTGACGGAAAGGCATGTATGTGGTCCCTCGTACCTAGTGATCGTCCAAAAAGGACTATTCCCTTTCATTACAGCCCTTAATCTCCAATTGCAACCGTCATCGCCATTAGCACAACGCAAAACCCAAGTTTTGGTTTTTGACTCGACAACTCTAAAGTCAACATTTCTGATTATTGAATACTTTTTCACACTAGATTTAACTTCTTCCTTACTGTTGAAAACCATACCGGTAGATAACTCAGACATTCCATCCCATGAGTTAAGTTGAACTCCTACTGAAAAATCAACTTGTGCTGCATCAAAGTCAATTTCAGTATAATGTTGGGAAGGAAAGTTGTACCTTGCATAGCCTGTATCCTCTTCCGGATGGAGTGATGCCAAAGGACTCGCATATTGCATAGCGTCAGATGTGTCACTATCGCCACTTTTGGATTCGTCACTTTCGTCACTCATGTTTGCAGCTTCCCCCTCAACATCATCATCGAATTCGAAATCATTGCTCAATAAAAAATCAGGGTCATCATCCATGTCCCCCATCTGTAATGACGGCTCGTTGTCATGTTCTGCTCCAGTAGGATTACATGATATTACATCATCAGCATTGTTAGCCGCGATGTTAATGGGTATGGAATCTACCAATAAATCACCATCCCTTCTACTACCTGACTCATTTCGCATATTTGATTTTTCAACTGGAATTCATGAAAACAATTGGCTTCGACTACCATCAGGAATAGTAGATACAGATCATCGTCTGACGTCTGAAATTTGCAAAACTGATCTCCGTGCCCCAATTTGTTATGTACTAGGACTATCTGTGGCATTACATCCCCCGCCTGGATTTAGGTCATTCGACCTACTACCTGATCTTATCCCAAATATTGACTTACTGATAAAATTACCGACTCGCCGGCTAATCGACCTTCTAGGTTGACTCATAGAACTAGCAGGTCTCTGGCTTACAGATCGTCGTAGATCACTGTACCCGAATCCTCCACTAGTCCCTATTCTGTTCGTATCACCAGGCATGCAATCGACAGATTGCCTAGGCTGAATAGGCACATCTTCCCCTACATTTCGATCTGATTGCCGTTGTTAACTTTCAGTTACATTATATCTTGTATCGGCATTTTCTCCGTACTGATGACTTTGGGATAATAGTTCGGTATCATGTCTACTAACAGCTTGCATTGGCTGACTTCCACCCACCTCATCTACATACATAGGTTGACTTGGACCTACATCAATAGTCGCTAGATTGCCAGATGCATCGGCTTCACTGACCACAATAATTAATTCCACCACCGTATAATTGTCATTACTTCTTAAATTTTCATATATCATCTCAACGTCGTCATCATCCACCACATTAACCGATGTCCAGCATATTGAACCTCGATTGTACATTGGACTCTTGTATATAATTCTTAAAACCACGTCATTTATCCCCATTCCCAATTTAACATGAATTTTATGAAGCAATTCACTAAAAGTAGGCTTATTCCTAAGCCTTAGCCTCCTTGTAATGGCATTTGGACCTGATATATCATATTGAAATCCTCCTGATCAATAACTTATTTGGCCACCGGTGTGCAAATAAAAGTCTGTGTATGCTGCCATCTTCAAATTTGCTATAGGTTCAATTATGAGATTATTAATCTTCAATTAGACAACTCACATTTTGATGCTTTATTCCATTACTTCAAACAACGTTACATTTATTACTTATTAATAAATTAACTCGTTACATATTATCAACCAATATTAATAATAAAAACAATTAATATAATATTATTATATTATTTCATACGATTGCTCAAATATTATTACATCAAATTATTTCACATAACTACTTTATTTAACATTCAAACACAAAGTTCATTACATTATACAAAAATTTAATGAACGTAGTGTACAGGCCACATATTATAATTGTACCACTTACAATAAAGATTTTGGTCCACTGGCATCGTATCTCTAACTTTTAAATATTCATCTTCACTAAATTCCATTACATCTTCAACAAAAATCAGGACTAACTCCTTATATTTTGTGACATCCTCGCTATTCCATATTTCCATTAACGATTTTAAATAACATAAAGGTATAGTCATGTAAAGAGCTTCAACCATTTCCGCTTCCTCTATTTGATATCCTCTCATTATAATTTCTTGTAGCCTTTTATTAACCACAATAATATGATTGAACATTTTTATGCCATATCCCACCCGACAGTTATACAACTCCTGCCATTTTTATGCGACCATTTGCGTAGCAACATTGCTCATCATAGCTCTTGGACTTAAATATGTGCGTGCCATTTAAAACAATCACAATAATTAATTTTTTAACACTATAATCAAAACTATCACAACTTATATTACGTGCTAATGCTTATTGTTGTCGGTTTTCGCAAGTATACGAAATCGATTTTAGTAATAAAGAGTGAATGAGTTATCGTTCCCACGAGAACTGATGATCAAGTACCAAAACGGTGATAATTTTCTATTATTTAGACAGGCAAAACTTAATTGATTAAAATAAATAGTAATTATGAAAATAGAACCACAAAAACAATTAAGAAATTGAAAGAAATCACTAGATGAGAAGCAGGGGTATCTTTGAGTTCACTTGAATTTACTTTTTCAATTATAACTATTAACAATCAAATTTAATTACTCAAGCAAGGAATAATAATCCTTAAATATTTAACATGCTCTCCCAAGCTAAGCTAAACTTATTCACTAATGCCTATTAATCTTTTATAACAGAGATTAATGAATGAATTTATGAATATGATTATTCTCAATAAACTCCCACAAGTCAAGTTATATTATTTCCATTCAAACTATATTCTTGTGTTGTTTACAATTCAAATTCAATCTTAAAATTTTCCTTCCGTACTAATTTTAAGAAAATAGATCAATCAATCAATGGCCAGTTAATTGATAGCATTAAGCATAATTGTAAACAATTGCAAAAGTAAAGAAAGCTAATTGAAATAATTAAAAAGAGTAAAAATTCAAGTTACATCAAAGATAACCCTAAAGAAAATTTAGCTCATGTCAATCATGTTCAAGAATCCAAAATAACAATTCAAATTCAATAACATAATTAAAGCAAACTTGAAATTGAGTAGAGATGAAAATCTTGGTGCTTGAAACTTTGATTCCAAATCTTGAGTTCTTCAATTCTTCTTCTTGTTTTTCGTCCCCCCTTTTGAGATAGAATGACCTCTTTTAATGGACAAAGTGTCCCAATTGGAATAGGAGAGCTCTAGGGCTTGTTTTGGAATAAACCAGATAGAGTTGGAATTGGAAAAGGTTTAAAACTCTTCATTCCCGTTTTTATCCAAATCACCACACCCTCAGGTGGTGATTTTTGCCCAGTGTCACCACCTCAGGTGGTGAAACAATCTGTCCATCTAACCCTCACAGCCTTGGGTGGTGAAACTCTTTGATTGCTTTCTTTCACCATTTAGCACCCTTTGTTGAACCTCTAAAACTTCCAATGAATGCTTTTTGTCTTCAAATGAACTCCTAACTCTTTAATCACTGAAGATTAATAAAATTAAACCTGAAACCACCAAGATTAACACAATTAAGCCAACTTAGCAATCAAAAGAAAAGAATTAAAAATTGTAACTAAAAGATAATGAAAATTAGCTACTAAACAACTATTTCAACCTAAAATTTACATAAAATGACCCATAAAAACCTATATAAAACCTACTAACACTTATACATTATGCTAACAAATTACTTTCATTTAAATATATAATTTTTAACATTCAGTCTGATTTTTCTTACTCAATTTTTTGGATTAATCCAACAAAAATTATTTTAAATTTTATTACATGCTCAAATTCATGCATTAAAATAACTAAATACTGTTATTTAAATAGATTATTTTTAAAACATACCTTCAATCTCCTTTAGATGATGAATTCTTGATAATGTTCTCTAACTGCTCTCAAATGTCGCTCTCGGTGCCAAAAAATTTATTTGCTTTCCGTGTTGTGAAAATGTAGGTGATTTCCGGAAAGAGAGGTTAATAAATTGATCTGAAGCCGCAACCAAGGACAGCGGCGTCAGAGTTTAGGACCCTCCTAACTGAAGACGCAGTACTATCCTGCGTCTTCAAATTAACCCCCTCTCCTAAATTACTATTCTTCTCCCCCTACACGCTAATTAAATCTTTGTCCCGGGTTGGACGTGGCACTTCATAGGCATTTAATTGTGGGTCCCATAAATCTACGGTGCATATCTGCTCAAGGGAGAGCTCACGGAATTTATGTGCACAGTAATTTTGCTCCTACTTGCACGGAGTACTGTTTGCCCTTTTCATCTCGTTAGATTTTTCTCTTCTTCTTGCTTTGATTCCCCCATTTTTCATTTTTTTTTTTTTTTTTTTTTTTTTTTGGAAATGGCTGCAATTTACAGCCTTTACATAATCAACAAATCAGGTGGATTGATCTTCTACAAGGTATCAACTTTCATTTTCTCTGAAATTACTTCCTATCTTTTTTTTTTTTAATTCATTATTGGATATCAATTGATGATTCCAGCAGATTTCTTAGAAATTTCATTATATATATATGAGCAAGTCACTGATTTGATCCGGTTGGGCTCGGTCGATTGATGCTTCTTCACTTTATCAATAAATGTTATACTGATGCTTTTTTTTTTAATTAGTTTATGCGAAAAATAAGGAATCCTTAGGTCTGGCAGTTCTTTTGCCCTGATTGAATCATGATAAGAAGCATTTGAAATAATTTATTTTCTGAAAGATGATGCATTTATAAATGGGAGTTTAAAATCCTATTCCTATTTACCGGCAATCAACGAGGAAAGGTTAGGCAATATATGTTCTAATACAGAAACTAAGCCTTTGATATTAGAACCTTTTTTTTTTCCTGCTAAAGGCATTATTAGCGGAGAATGCATCAATGAGTGAACAGAATTTGCATAATGTTCTTATTGCTGGTCAATAAAAATTGGAAGAGGCGGATAAATTATAAGATGTGGCAAATGTGCAAACATATAGGTGCTTGCACAACTTCTCTCTTAAGTAGCTGAGAAACTGCACTAATCCTTGTTTTGGGGGGTATTTAGGATTGCTGGACCTTTGTACATCCTATTGTTGGGAATGGTAGCAATTATTCTTGTGATAAAACCATTAGCTCACACTGTTGCAAAATTCTTCAATCAGTGGACATTTTTGTGTAATTTCATCAACTTGTTGATACTTGATAAGAAGCGTTACAGTTCTTGTTATCTAGTTTACTGCACATTGGCCTTCTTTGGTGGTCTATTATTAATCTTTTATGGAGAATATTAGGATTATGGATCTGCTGGACGAATGGATACCAATGATAGTTTAAGAGTGGCTAGTTTATGGCATTCAATGCATGCCATTTCTCAGCAGCTATCTCCAACGGTTGGTTGTTCAGGCATTGAACTCCTCGAAGCGGACACATTTGACCTGCATTGCTTTCAGTCTCTTACTGGTACTCAAACCTTCAATTTTTAATTTTTATCTGCATTCTCATTATGAAATAAATTGCACCGAATTGCTAGAATATTAAATAATAAGAATACCATTATGTTTTATTGTTCTTTCATCGAATTAGTGCTAATGTCAACTTGATAAATTTAAATGGTTGTAAAGTATTATATTGATGTTTTTCAGTTTTTTCTTTTGATATATATATTTTTTTCTATTAAGTTCATCAGCTTAGTTAAGAACATCATAAGCACCAATGATTCAAAAGCAAGAAACTAAAGTTATTTGTCCCTCTTAATGATTTTATGGATGGTGTGAATTGCAACTTTCCATTAGCAGATATAAGTTTATAAAGTCTTTTTGGGGTGATCAATGGAAAGGAATTATTCTGGTTGGATAGAAGAACTTTGGAATTACTATAAACCTTTCTAAGTTTTTCTGCGGTGTTATAAGTTTGGGAGTGGTTTGTCATCTGATGTTTATTTCTAATTCTCATGCCTTTCAATATACTGAAAAATTATATTCGATTTAGAAAGAAAAATTTCTAATTGACAACTTTTCATTCTTCTCTGGATTATATTGAATTGCACTTTTCATGAAAGGTGCATGCTTCTCTCATGGCTGTTATGTAGAGGCCTCTTGTTAAATGGAGGAATGAAGGAAAATGTTCCTTGCAGTGAAAATAGAAATTTTTTAGGAGTTTCAATAATCTGACGCATTCAACAACAGAATTAAATTCAAAACAGAAAATAAATTGAATAATATACGTTACTCAATCATCAAAATGAATAAAAATGATTCTGAACCATCCCATTTTATAAATCTTTTTAATATATTTGCTTTCTTTTTCTTTTTAATCCTCAGGAACAAAGTTCTTCGTGGTCTGTGAACCAGGGACACCACATATGGAGGGCCTCTTGAGAGTCATTTATGAGTTGTACACAGATTATGTCTTAAAGAACCCATTTTACGAAATGGAGATGCCTATACGATGTGAGCTCTTTGAAATCAACCTAACACAGGCAATACAAAAAGATCGTGTTGCTCTGTGGGGGCGATGAACCAGCCGAGAGATTATGGTTTTTATTTTCATCTATGCATTTGCTGCTTGTATAACCTTCTTTTGTTATGTTTACTGGTTTTAGTCTTTATGCAATTGAAAAGAGTTGTGGTTATAGCAAGTTACTTTTCATTTATGATTGAACAATTGGATTTTTAGAAAAGGTTATTTTGCTGGTTCACTGCAGAGTCATTGTTTACACTTTAGGTTGACTTTCTGTGCTTGTGCATACAGTAACTGTATGTCAGTATTCGAAATGAAAGTTGCAGCGGTGACAATCTCTCCAGCATTGGTCTTACAGGAAAGGCCTATTTTTCATTTGCTGCATTGGGCCTAATCTAAAGTCCTCACAATCTATACGTACACGCTAACTCTAATTGTTGAAATTAATTTTGAATATTCTAAGTTTGTGATTGTTAGGCTCAGCCCTACACTGGTAACTTGCAGGTGAATATCTTTGATGTGTCCTTTTCTACCATTCCTCAATAATAGTTAATGATTGGTGGGATAAACAAAAAATTGCTTCATTTTCCACTTCTCACCTCACCCGTTCAACAAGTAAATCATACACAATGAGCGATTAAGATTTAATGAGAAAGAAAATAATTAATGGTTCAAATTGGGTGCTAATTATACATGAGTACTTCATAATGAAACCCCAAAATTGGGTGGTGGTGGTTGCACCCTCCGGACCTTGCTTCGTAGATGATAACACACGATTAGCTTGCTATACGAAATGGTCTAAGTAAATATTTTTTGTGCCGACTTTAAATCTATAATTTAAACTGATTCTCAATACCATATACATGGCACATTTTTATCAACAAGAGTAAGAGTAAATTATTGAATTATTTGCTGTCTCAATCTCTATGGGGAAGTGGTTATATATGGTTTTCCTTATGCACAAACAGGATAATAAAAGTATTAGAAAATGTTTTTATCAATAAAAGTGATTGAATCGAGTAATTAACATTTATCATTTCAAAAATCGAATACTGAAGAATATTATAGTAATTGACTTTGTTAAAATATGGTTGACAGGAGGTTTGACTTTGCGAAACAAATCTAACATCAACAGCTGTTCGGATCATAACCACATAGCAAGAAACAGCCAACAGCTAACAGAATGGATCGGAGCAACTTCTCTTTTTGTCTTAATTAACAAGTTTCAATGTTAGGTGGTCGAAGGCTACCATTACCAAATAAATAACCTAACTTAAATTGCCCTAATTAGTAATTACATGTCCATCAATTCATTTATTTCTAAATAATATCCTGCTTTCACTTTCTAAAACTTGAAGCTCCTTAGAAATTATTAATCCACTTTTGTTCAACTGAATTGCAAAATTAAAAATTGGATAAAGAATTAATATGTAACCCAATCTGAAATAGACCCGAATGATTGGATCGTAACAATCCATTTGACCTCTTTTTTTTTTTATAAATATATTTATTTATACTTATCTTTTAATATATATATAAATTATATAAAATAAAATACATAAAAAATGAATAAATTGATACCAATTCAAACATCTAGTGTGATAATTGTTGATAAAAATTCAAAATAGGAATAACAATATATTAACCAAAAAAAACATGAGAATACCTATTTATTTCTACTGAATAATAATACATGCATTTCCAACAAAATATCATAAATGTTTGAAATATCATTAATTTATTGTATTACATGAATTATAATACATAATTACATTTTCTGGGTAAGGAAATTGGGATTTATAACTTGAAAAACTTTTCGAGTAAAAATAGCTAAACTACTTAAATGTAAACTTTGCTTTATGGATTTATGCTTTTTTTTTTTTGAAATAATGGATTTATGCTTTTTAAACATACATAAATTAAATATATTTCCTAAAGAGATTGACAAAAGAGCACATGATACAAGGACTTTGGAAAACAAATATCTTCATATTGATAGGTTTGGAAGACATAATATTATTGATATGCAAACAACATATATAGAGTGTCAGTCCCCAAAAAAGATGCAAAGTATACAAATACAAAGAGTGATCAACTAAGAATATAACTTCAGTTAGTTTCAAAGAAAAGGAATACAACTCCAGTTAGGAAAGTAGATATCTACACGCTACAAGAAAAACACAAATTAGCAAAGGAATTCCGTCGTTAACTTTAGCGATGGAAATTTTCCGTTGACCGAATTTCCGTCGCGATACATTTTAGTTTACTTTACTTAATAGAATTTTTTTTTTCTTTAAGTTGATGAGATCCCTAAATGGCCTTAAAGAAATTCTATCTTTTATTTTATAAGATTTACATTATACATAATTATCTGTATATAAATAAAAAAATATATATAAATGATAAATCATTTTAAAATGTTAAATTTTAGATAAGGGCATTTTTTACCATATATTTTCTGTCCAAATTCTTACATGCAATTTGTACAAGTTTTTTTTTTTGTACACAAATCATTTTCCTTAAAAATATAGAACATATCTTAAAATAATTTAAATGACAAAAATGCCCTCAAATACATTCATAAATGGTACTTTGAATTTGGAATTTCAGGGGCAAATAATTATTATTAGTGCTAAATGAAATAAAGCCAAGGGAATTCCCCATTGGGATTTTGGGCAGCATAACAAAAGCCGTTTCGAGTTAATATCAATTTTGAAGCTAATGCAATCTAATTAAGCTTAAATATCACTCAAAAGTAATAGTTGAGCAGCTTCCAGTCGGAACAAAATTCCTATTTGGTGCTAAAGAAAACAACTTATTAACAAACACTCACTCACTATATAAGCATTACTTCATGTCCCTTCTGTACATCAAAATCAAGTCTATCGATCAGTAGCAAAATAATAGTAGGATTTAAACAAAAGATTTTGGAGCAATGGGTTCGATGATAAGGGCTTTTGTGATTGCAATCTCTGCTTTTTGGTTGTTTCCTGAAATGCTCTATGCAAAGCATGCTGCCATTACTAGGCATTACAAGTTCAATGTTAGTTTTTTATTATTTGTCTTGTATTGCTCTCTGCATTAGATAATACATTTCCCAACTCTTTTTTCTATTCCTTTGTTTTCCAGATTGTGATGAAAAATGTAACAAGATTGTGCCAAACAAAAAGTATTGTGACAGTGAATGGGCAGTTACCTGGACCCAGGATCATAGCAAGAGAAGGTGATAAACTCATTATTAAGGTCGTTAACCATGTCCAATACAATGTCACTATCCATTGGTATGCAATTTCTACTATTTTCATTTTTATTAATATTTACTAAAGGTGTGCCAATTTACTTGTGATTAAAATAATGGAATTATAAATAGGCATGGAGTAAGACAGTTAAGAAGTGGATGGGCAGATGGACCTGCCTATATTACCCAGTGTCCGATTCAGAGTGGAGAGAGTTATGTTTACAAATTCAAAGTAATTGGGCAAAGAGGAACATTATTTTGGCATGCTCATATCTCATGGCTTAGAGTCACTCTTTATGGTCCTATTGTTATCCTTCCTAAGAAACATTCTTCTTATCCATTTCCCCAACCTCACAAAGAAGTCCCCATCCTTTTTGGTATTGTATCTAATTACTAATTATTCTTCATCATTTTTTATTTTTTTTCTCATTAAAAAAATAATAAACTAAACGTTTTATACCCAAATAATATGCAGGGGAATGGTGGAAAGCAGACACAGAAACAATTATAAACCAAGCTACACAATCTGGAGGAGCTCCAAACATCTCTGATGCCTTCACCATTAATGGTTTTCCTGGACCTCTATATAAATGCTCCACAAAAGGTATATTTCAAACTAATAAATTTGAAATTAAATTTGATCAAAATAATAGTTAACGTTACTAATCAATTAATTCCTTTGCAGACACATTTAAGCTTAAAGTGAAACCTGGAAAAATATATCTTCTTCGTTTAATTAACGCGGCACTCAACGATGAGCTCTTCTTTAGCATCGCGAATCACACGCTCACAATTGTTGAAACGGATGCAGTTTATGTGAAACCCTTTAAAACCCAAATTGTATTGATAACTCCAGGACAAACCACGAATGTCTTACTTAAGGCGAAACCCAATGCTCCAGATGCTACCTTTTTAATGTCAGCAAGGCCTTATGCTACTGGTCCAGCCGCTTTTGATAACTCTACAACTGCTGCAATACTTGAATATGAAGACCCTTCTCTCTCAACCTCAAACCACAAGAATAAGAAACTTCCACTTCTTAGACCATCACTTCCATTTTTTAATGATTCCACATTTGCTATGAAATTCTCAAAGAAAGTACGTAGCTTGGCAACTCCAAAATTCCCAGCTAGTGTCCCCAAGAAGGTAGATAGGCATTTCTTTTTCACAGTTGGGCTTGGAATTCTGCCGTGTTCAAAGAACCAAAACTGCCAAGGACCAAACAACACAAGAGTGGCAGCTTCCATCAACAATGTCTCATTTGTGCAACCTAACATAGCTCTTCTCCAAGCTCACTTCTTTAATCAATCAAAGGGAGTTTATAGAACAGATTTTCCGACAAATCCACCATTCAAATTTAACTACACAGGGACACCACCTACCAACATTATGGCAACCACAGGTACAAAGGTAGTGGTGTTGCCTTTTAATAGCAATGTGGAGTTGGTTTTGCAGGACACTAGCATTATTGGTGCAGAGAGTCATCCTCTTCATCTCCATGGATTTAATTTCTTTGTGGTGGGACAAGGAATTGGAAACTTTGACTCCAAGAATGATCCACCGAAGTTTAACCTTAAAGACCCAGCTGAGAGAAATACAGTAGGTGTCCCTTCTGGGGGTTGGGTTGCCATAAGATTCATTGCAGATAATCCAGGGGTTTGGTTCATGCACTGCCATCTTGAAGTGCACACTAGTTGGGGCTTGAAGATGGCTTGGATTGTCTTGGACGGGAACAAATCTAATCAAAAGTTGCCTCCTCCACCTTCTGATCTACCCAAATGTTAATTTTTTTTTTCTTTTTAACACAATTTTCCCCAGTATTATTTTTCAAAGAGGTTATACGAATTTTTATTGAATTTTTTTTTTTTTTAAAATCCTAGCCCGTAGTTCGATAATCAAATCCAACTGATGGAAGAAAGGTGATGTATTTTGTTAAGTCTGTAACACAATTTAATGATTCGACATATTACATAGTTTTCTTTGAGTTGAGTACAAAAATTCTCCAATGTTTCACTTGAATTTTAAGTAGACTCCAATTGAAAAATTAGAACAATTCAAATCCTAATCGATCATTAATATTTTAATTCGACCCCATAAACATCTTTTTGCTGATAAATTCTCAAAGGAATTTGCTATATTTGACCAATGTAACAGTTGTTTATATTTTTCTTTATCCAAAAATATATATATCAGGTGTCCAAAATCATATCTTAAATTTCCTTATATTATTTTGTTATTGCTATGAGCACTTTCTGTTGGATGTATTGATTTCTTATTTTATCCGACCTTATGCAACCATGTCTAATTTGTTAAAATTATAATTATTTTTATTTATTTCTCAATTTAATTTTCTGTAGAAAATCATTATCCATATTCATTAATTATATATATCACACAAAAAGAATTATATTAAAAAAAGTCTAAGAAAAATCACTTTCTATTTTCTTTAAGATATCAACTATATATTTAGATTAAAGTACAAGTTTAAAAAATGTGATTCAATTTAATTATTAAAAATAATAAAATCTTATTACTAAGTTTAATTATATTAATAACTAAATAAAAATTTAAAAGAATTTTTTTAATAAAAAAATTAAATTTCTGACAATTTAGTGGAAATATAGATGGAGGAGTTTAACTGAAATATTTAAAAAATATTAAGAGTCGAATGATTATATTTTAAATGTTAGAGTTCTAATTGTAGTCTGGCTCCAACTTTATAATTTTTTTTAGTTATTTCAATTATTTAATTACTAATTGAAGTCACTAATGACTAATGAGCCCATCAGCTGATGAGGTCGATAACAGGTACATTAACCTCTGTTAAATTGTACCACATGTCCTCTAATCAGGGATATTTTTTTAAAATAATGTTTTTTGTTAAAAAATTATTTAAAAAATTAGGGTGTTTTCAAAAATGTTTAGAAAATTGAGATGTCTTGAGTCAATATCAAAACGGACTGCTGCAGTAATTTGTCAGTAAAAATCAAGGAGGTAAAACCTGCCGTGTCTGAAATCTCAGTAAACTGTTGTGGTTTCAAACGTATTAGACATTTGAAATCGCAATAACCTATGGCAGTTTTTGACCTGCCACTTACACTTAAACCGTAACTATCCGTTGTGATTTCAATGTAAAAAATTTCTGCTCTTGTTGATCTAATAGTCTGAAATCACAATCAATTGTTACGATTTTAAAATCATTTCAAAATTTTAAATATTTTCACAAACATTCCATATTTCTCAATATTTTTGAAAAAAAAAATAACAGTAATTATAAAAATGTCCCCTCTAATCAACTACCTTCATTATTTAGATGGAAGAAAATGTTGATTAGTTTTTTAAGAAAAAATGTTATGGTTTGTCTTTTAACATTTTGTTGAAATAACTAATATATTTTTATCAAATCTACTCTTAATGTTTCAATTTTTGCTCTTAAGTACCTTTTTATATTCTCTTATATTTTCACTTCAAAATTAAACTTTTCTTTACCATAACTTATTTTTTCTTTTAAAATTCATTCAAAGCTTACAAAAATATTCTAAAATTCTTTTAACGAGGCTATCACATCATCCAATATGTGTTTACTCTACATTAAGAATTTTTTTAACTATTTTGTGCAAAATTGTTGAGCTATTAAGGAATTTTGAAATTATTTTGGAGACTAAATTTTAAAATTTCTGATTTCAATAAGTTTTAAATGTTCATTGTAGTATCGGAAGCTCGAATGGTATCATAAATATAATGGAAATATTTTGAAATAATTTTATAGATTTTGGAAGGATTTTAAAAAATATATTTTTAGAAAGAAATAAATTGATTTGGAAAAAAAGTATAAATATGAAAAATAAAGAAAATATGTAAGGGCATTTTAAAGTCAAAAAATTGAGACGTTAAGAGTAAATCAAATCTAAAAGATATGTTAGGAGCAAATCAATTTTTCTAACAAAATATTTAGAGCAAATTATAAATTTATTTATTTTTTTAATAGATTTGTCATCAAAATAAAATACATATTCAAATTCATAAAATTTACTTGACCACTGTCTGACTGTGCGGCCAGGACTAGTGAGCACAGAGTAGCCCTGTGCATCGGTCGGTTCGGTTCAATAACCGAACCGAAATAACCGAAAACCGAAATTTTAATATTTGGACGAACCGAACCGAACCGATATAATACAATAACCGAATTCAAACCGAACCGATATTTTCGGTCGGTTTGGTTCGGTTAACCGAAAAACCAAAATTTTAAAATTATAATTAAAATAATTCTCTAAAAATTATAAAAAATTACAAATTATAAAATTAAAATTAAAAAATATATATATGTTTAATTTGAGTTAAATCCACTTATATTAAATTAAAAAAATACAAAAATATTGTTTATTTTAGTAAAAAATGAAAAAAATATATATATAATCAAAAGTTCGGTCGGTTCGGTTTTTTATCGGTTTTTACTTTTCAAAACCGAACCGAACCGAAAAACCGAAATTACATTATTTTGGAAACCGAAACCGAACCGAAAAACCGAACCGAATTAAAAATTTCGGTCGGTTTGGTTCGGTTTTTCGGTTTAAACCGAAATTTGCTCACCCCTAGCACAGAGCAGCATGGGATGGAGATATGTTGTGAAGATGCCCAATTAAGGAGAGATATGTTCTTAAAGTGGACAGTGGGAACGCATAGGAGTATTCAAAATAGTCGTTCAACTTAATTAACTGAAAAATAGAACAGAAAAATAAGTTAATCGAACCGATTTTTATAGTTAACGGTTAGTATTTTGTAAAAATTGATATTAATGGACGATTTTTACTTTTAATTTCATGAAACGGTTAATCGAACGAAACCAATATATGAATACCCCTATAGTTTATCAATTTTATTTCACTCTTTCTTTCTTTTTATTATAATTTTTTTTATTTCTTTATTTTCATATTTAATTATTTATATTCCTTTAATTTCCATTTACCTTAAAATATTTCAATTTCATTTTAGTTTTTTTTTTAAAAATATTTTAGTTAATTTATTAATTGTTCAATATGTCCATATTTAGTATTTTTTATTAGTTCCTGATATATCAATTTTTCATTAATTAAAATCAAAATATATTCAAAAAATTATATAATATTAATATATTAACTAAAATTTTCAAAAAAACTAAATTTTTAATATATGTGAAAATAATTCGTGTCAAGTTAAAAACATAAATAAAGAAAATTAGTTATTAGTATTGGATGGATTTATTTTAATAATTTTGCATTTTTTAAATATTTTTGCTACACTTTTTTTCATTATTCTAATTATTTTGAAAGTTTTATTTTTTTTAATTGGCGATTAGTAAGTGTGACTGTCAATCTAATTAGGGCGATTATGACTGGTTAATTTATTTACTTGTTAAATCTTAATTTTTAAAAATAAAATTGCTTATATCAACTAAAAATTTTTATTTTAACAACAATGATATTATATTATAGTAGAGAAATTTTAATTTTTAAGTAACTTGAATATTTTAATTTTTTTATGAATATGTTTTATAGTTGTAATGGTTAACCGAAAAATATTGGTTAACTAGTCCAAAAATTTGAAATCGATGGACTGATTAACCGATCATAATAGACTGGTTAACGATTAGTATTTTTAAAAAATCGAATTTAATGGACTCATTGACCTGTTAACCGGTCCATGAACACCCCTAGGTACACGAGAGTACTATAACGTAGCGCGTGGAACTAAACCCTTCTAAAAGTGCCTTTCAATGTTTTTTAAAATGTTAACCGAATAAAAAAATGTGAAATGAATAGATGTTGTGGTTCGACCAGTTCGATTGGGTTTGATCAGATTTTTTAATAAAAAAATTCTGTTATTTATAAATTCTTTGAAAATATAATATAAATAACATTATATATATATATAAAATTACTATGAACATGATAGCATTTATATATATGGTTGCTACCAATAATTTAAAAGAATATATATTATCAAAATGAGATTTCTCAACATATATACACACACATATATATATACACATACCAAGACATCACAGGATCTAAGAGTAAATAAAAGAATGCAATGCAAATACAATGCAAGAAGATAAATAGGATTTCTAATGCACAGAATCAGCCTGAGCCATAAGTGCAGAGCATACTTAAAATACATAAAATAAAATCAATCACAAATATGGAGAAAACATATATATATTAAAATAATAATACAAAATAATATAAAGAAACTGTAAGGTAAAATGCTCAACACATGAGCTACCCTTACAGGTTTTGAAAGAAGATAAAATAATTACAAGTTTTGGAGAAAAACACTCAGGTCAAGATTATAAGGGTATGCTCAACACATGAGCTTCCTAAATGCTAAGCTAACTGTGAGAGTTTTGAAAACTGGGTATCCTCTAAAAAATAAGTCTCTCCCTTCAATTAGGAAGAAGGGGTCTTCTTATAGGGAGTCTTCCTTCCATCAAGGGAGCCTTTAGACAAAATTGAAGTGACCGGATGAGTTGTAAAGACAGGTCTTCACATGCAAAAATCCTGTAGTTTCATGATGTCTGTTTGAAAATTTTGAAAAAGTAGTCGACAGAAATGATGTTTTTACTGTTGACTTTTTGACCTTTTTTTTTTCAAATATAGGCCAGGCCTTTTACAACATATGAGCTTAAGCCTATTTTGAAAAATGATAGTATAAGATTTAGACTGGGTCCAAACGTTTAAAAATAAGATAGGTTAGGCCAATTTTTACAAATGGCTTTTTACGAGCTCAAATAGAAATTTGGAAAGATCCCATAACAATCATCTTCATTGTCATTGCCCAAGTCTATTGCGGGCTCAAAGCTTGATGATGATTCTACCTTGGAATGTGCTGATGAAGCTTTTGAAGAAGAGGCATTACTTTTGAGGAGTTGGGCCATAATCTAAAAGTATTTTTCCTCAGATTTTGAGGAGTTGGGCCAGAAATTGTGTTATTGAAGAGTCTGGCTTTAAAAGACCTTGTCACTTTGTTTGACAGCTAAAGTTGAGGGATTTTTTTGCTTTGATGTGAAAATTGAAAGAATTTAGAAAACAGGTGCTACAATAAAAGAATTTTGCAAAATATGGTGTCAGAAAATGGCAACCTAGGTTGCCCTTTTCTGTTAGTATGGGTCCCACTAAAATTTGATAGATTTTGGGGTCAGAAAGGGTCCTGGTTGTCAGAAAATGGCAACCTAGGTTGCCTTTTTTCTGACATATATATATTTTTTTGTTTTTCAAGGCGCAAAACGGCGAAGTTAGTCCGGGTGGGACCCGGACTGATAGAAAATTGCAACTTATATTGTCATTTTCTGACAAAGTACAAAACAGTGCCGTTTTGCGCCTTGACCGCAGTCAGTCCGGGTGGGGCCCGAACTGACAAAAAATGGCAACCTAGGTTGCCATTTTCTAACTTTTTATTTTTTTAATCCGGTCAAAGGGTACAACGCACAGATTTTACTATGCGCTGTAGCCATAGCAGACCCGTGCCTTATCAGGCACGGGTCTATAAAAAATAATATAATTTTTTTTTATTTTGGCTTTAAATAGTTCACATCTCCATTTTCTGCAGAAGCTTGAAATATCATATTGATAATCGGCTGCAGAAGCTTGGAAAGGCAAGGTCACAGCAGACCCATGCCTGCAGAAGCTTGAAGTATTCTGCGAATGTCGGTTTACTTCTGAACTTCAATCTCCTCGATCATCCTGAGGAGCTTGAAGTATTATACTGATAACCGGCTATACCCCATATTGATTGTCCTCCAGTATGAATTATAAATATTGCTTGAATCGACATTTTCTAATCCCTACATTAAATGTACATATTTACTATTTTTGGAATTTAAATACTTTTCACAAATTTTAAACTCATTGAAAAATTTGATCATTTTATGCAACTATTTTTTAAAATTTTTATTCCTTTAACAAATAAATTTTATATAAATATTTTGTACTAATTAGTTCACTAACTCTCCAAATTAAAATTTTAATTCAATTCTTAACTCCTTAAAAATAAAATTTTCCTTCCAGATTTACAATTTTTTTAATATAATATAATATTATATATATATACTACATATTTATCTCTTCATAAATATTTCAATTTTTAAAACTGATTACTCTTTTAATTTATTAAATTTATATCTTAATTAATTCACTTCTAAAATTTAATTTTAATTCACTTGTAAAAACTACAAATAATAAATTTTCATATCAATATAGTTTCATATGTTCCTATATATCAGAAAATGACAATATAAAATTAAAAAAATATAACTAAATTCGTATAACTAATTACTCTACAAATATTGACGATTATAATTTATCTAAATAAACTATAAAAAAAATATGCGCTGAATAATTATCTTAACTTAGCTTAAACTAAGTTTATTTTTCAAAAATAAAATAAATACTAATAGCTTGCCTTTTAAAATATTGATCGAAATTATATTGCAAATTTAACAGCACCTAAAAAATAAAAAATAAAAATAAAGTTAATCATACATTAAAATTTGATTAACAAAATTAATTTATATTTCATTCACATAACAATACCTTTTTTTTTTAACATTGAACAAAATAAGGAGATATTGTCTTAATTATGTAATAATTAAAATAAGAATGGATAAGTAAAAGAATAAAATTATGGAAAGGAAAGAAAAGCAAATGGCAAGGCAAATACAGAAAATGGAGATGTAAACTATTTAAAGCCAAAATAAAAAAAATTATTTTATTTTTTATAGACCCGTTCCTGATCAGGCACGGGCCTGCTGTGGCTGCAGCGCATAATAAAATTTGTGTGATGCGGCCTTTGACCTGATTAAAAAAATAAAAAAAAAATAAAAAGTTAGAAAACGACAACTTAGGTTGCTGTTTTCTATCAGTCCGAGTCCCACTCGGACTGACTTCGGTCAAAGCGCAAACGGTACTGTTTTACGCCTTGTCAAAAAATGACAAACTAGGTTGCTGTTTTCCATCAGTTTGGGTCCCACCCGGACTGACTTCGGTCAATGTGTAAAATGGTACCGTTTTGCACCTTGAAAAATAAAAAAAAAAATATGTCAGAAAACAGCAACCTAGGTTGTTATTTTCTAATAATCGGGTCCCACCTTGACCCCTAAATCTGTCAAATTTTGATGGGACCCACACTGATAGACAACAGCAATCTAGGTTGTTATTTTTTAGCACCTCATTTTGCTAATTATTTTTATTGTGGCACCATTTTTCTAAAATCATTTGTTTTTTACACCAAAAGAAAAAAAAACCCGAGTTTTGATAGAGTTAGGGATGGAGAATTTTGTCTACCGTTTGGTTTTAAATCTTCTGACAAGAAAATTTTATGTTTTTTGCTATTGATGGTCTAAATATCAGGCTGTTACCCAAGGTAAAAAGAATTTTAAAGCAAAAAACATTAAGGGTGAAAACCCTAATTCTCTGTCGGAAGGTTTGAAAGTGAAAATCTTCATGTAGAATTTTTTTCTCAACTTCAAATTCTTTTTCAATGACATTTGATTCGTTAATAATGTTTTCAGTTATTGCTGAAAAGGATAGTGAAGTTAGTGGTGAATTATTTTGTTGTTCTTTATCACCCACTTATGGCCTTATATAGACCTGATGGGGCACATTTGAAGAATAATGCACGTTTTGAAAGAAGCACTTGGAATGCTTGAACAAGAAAATATTAATTTTAAATAATTCTTTGTTTTATCAGGTAGATAATTATAGAGGGTAGGAATCAAACCTTTAACCAAATAAGGCTTAAACACTACAATACTTTGTATCTTGAGGGATGTTAGATGGTTAAATTTTCAATATTCAAAGATAGGTTTTACATTTTTATCAAGGACCGATTTCTTTTAAATGCTATCCAGACTATCCAGTTTCTTTCAAAGACGAAAATATTTTAAAGCCATTGGTTTTACAAGTAAAAACCCACAATTATAATATGCTGGAAGGATCAATTTTAGTACTCATCATTTTCAAAGTGCATTATAAAGCAATGGTTTATGCTTTTATTACAACTAAAAACATTGATTTTAAAAAGGGAAAAGCCCTATTTTCCCAAATAGATCTGTGTAGATCTAATACAGTCATTCCAAAATCTATTATTTGAAAAGATATTAGTCTTACCGAAGAATGGATCTTGGAAGGAGTTTTAAAACCAAAATCGCCTGAACAGGCAAGACCAAACACACAACTGAGGGAAATTACTCAATACAATGATAAAAAGGTAAAAATAAGCTTTAGGAGTGGTTCCAGTCATCGATATTCAGATGTTGGTTCCTCCACGAGTAAATATACCCTCTGTAATTCATCTTCCTGATAAAATGGAGAATTATTTAAAATCAAGATTTTCTTATTCAAGCATTCTAAGTGCTTCTTTTCAAAAAGTGGATTATTCTTCAAATGTGCCCCATCAGGTCTATACAAGGCAACTAGTGGGTGATGAAGAATAATAAAATAATTCACCACCAACTTCACCGTCCTTTTCAGCAATAATTGAAAATGTTATTATGAATTAAATATTATTAAAAAAGAATTTAAAGTTGCCAAAAAATTTCTGCATGACGATTTTTATGCATCTTATAGTTTAGAAATGAGAACATGGTTCTTTAAACATTTTCTGGAAAAGAGAAAGGAAATTCAAAATGAATTTTATAACTGTGTTTTAGAAAATAAAACACATATTTCATTTTTTGATTGGTTTGAAATTTATGAATCTTAAAACAAAATTTGATATCCATTCAAAACAAACACCAAATCTGTAAACCCTATTACAACTAGAAACAAGGTCGCAGAATGGGAATTAGAAGATGGTAGAAAAACTCAATCTGAACATCTGCCATTAAGAAATGTTAAGATAGCACATATAGGAAAGACAATAAATGTTGCTCCTTTTAAAAATCCAAGTGAGGATGCAAACCATAACATTAAAAATATTATTCAACAAAATAATTTTATAAACACTCATCCTAGTGCAATTGCAAAACAATTATCTAGGATAGAGGAAACCCAAAGGACCATTGTTGTTTCCTATGTTGAGACAACAGATTCAAAACTAAAAATCCATATTTTCAAACCTTTTTAAGATTTCAAAAATAGTTCAAGGAAGGTAAATCAGACTTTACTGAGGCCCTTCGTAGCCAACTCAGTAGAATAGAACAAACTTCTACTTCTACATTAATAGTTGTCCAGGACACCCTTGACAGTAGCAAAACTGTTAGTACTTTAGATCAAATATCTGATTCTAAAGATCAACAGTAAACTCAAAATAAGGAGTTGTGCAGACTCCATTGGCAAAGAGGGCAACCATTAACTATAACCACAACACCAGACCTAGGCATAAAAAATAAACTAAACATTCTGTCTCTGTCTAAGTTTAATGCCAGTACTGTCTATGAGTGGAATATAGATGGTATGTTTGAATATAATATCCTTAGTCTTCTCCAGCAGATGACTATGGCCTCAAATGCCTATAAAACCCAAACGAATACACCTGATAAAGCCATTGTTGAACTCTTAGTTGCAGGATTTTCAGGTCAAGTAAAAGGATGGTAGGATTATCATCTTACTACCCAACAACAATTAGACATTTTAGGTGCCATTCAGACTATAGAGGATGGAACACCCATTCTCGATGAGATAGGAAACCCAATACTTGTTGCTGTAGCAACATTAATCCATACGATTACCTTACACTTCATAAGTGACCCTTCTCATTTAAAAGATAAAAACGCAGAATTGCTTTCCAACCTTAAGTACAAAAAGCTTTCTGATTTTCAAAATTACAAAAATACTTTCTTAACTAGGGTAATGTTTCAGGAAGATTCCAATCAACCATTATGCAAAGAAAATTCTTTGCAGGCCTTCCTACCCTTTTAGAAGAAAGAGTTAGGAATAAAATTAAAGAAGCTTGGGGAATTATTCAAATTCCTTATAACTATTTAACCTATAGAGAATTGGTTAGCTTCACACAAAAAAAGGATTGAAAATCTATCAAGATTTGAAACTTCAAAAACATTTAAAATGGAAAATGAAGAAAACTAGGCAAGAACTAAGATCATTTTGTAAACCGTTTAAAATTTCCACAGAAAACCAAACAAAAACCTTTGGAGGTTCATGCTCAAAATCCTATACAAGCCTTATAAATGATTTTCTTCAAAGCCTAGTTAGGAAGAGTTTTACAAGAAACCAAAAACTCAAAAACCTTACAAAAAATGAAGGTCTTTCAAAAAATCCTTCAAAACTCAAACATCGAAACAGGTCACTTGTTACAAGTGTAGCAAGCCTAGCCATGTTTTCAAATATTGTAAACTTAACAAAAATCTTCATGAGTTACAAGTTGAGGAAGAAACAATTCAAAAAATTAAAGCAATTCTCCTTGAAACCTCTGATAGTGAATTTCAAACATAATTAACATAAAATAAAGATTCTTTACAATTTGATGAATTAGTTGCCCTTGATTCCCCTTGATTCCTCTAGCAGTGAGTCGGCTACTAGTTCAAAATCAATAAATGTTTAGACAAAATATCAAGAATTAATTCTTGATATCATTAAACAAGTGGAAGATTCAAAACTTCAAAAGAATATTATAGAAAAACTATTGAAATCCTTTGAACCAAAATCAACTCAAGCTTCCACTTATTCATCTCCTTTTCATCTTCCAAATATTACTTATGATCTCACAAAGATTTTAGGTACCAAAACAAAAACAAAACTCCTTTAACAATTCAATCATTTTAAGAAAAAATTAGAATTGTAAAACAAGAGCTAAAAACTCTTAAAGAAAAATAGGAGAATGATTCAAAACTTCTTCATTCACTTCTCTCACAAGACTCAAGTTCTAGTAATAATGAAAACGAAGACAAAGAAGAAAACGAAACTGGAAACCTAGACTTAGAAAATGAAATCCAAAGTCTAGAAGAAGTTCCAGAAGTTTTCTTGTTTGTTTTGCAAGAAATAATTTCAAGAAAATATCTGGTAAAAATCACTCTCATTTTTTCAGAAGATTTTAAGATTGATATAATTTCTCTTTTTGATACAGGCACTGATTTAAATTGTTTAAAAGGTTGTATCATTCCAAAAAGATTTTCTAAAAAAACATGTGAAAAACTTGTCGCAGCTAACAATTCCGACATGAAAATTAAAAAAAAAAAGAAGCTTTTATTCAAAATGGAAGTGTCTTGATAAAATCTCTTTTTGTTTTGTTAGAAAATATCAGTTATACTGTCATTTTAGGGACTCCATTTATCAATATGATTACTCCCTATTCTGTCAATTATAATGGTATTTCTTTTAAAGCAAATAAAGAAAAATTATTTTCCTTTTCATTGAAAAATCCAGAACAAGAAATTTATATCTTTTAAAAGCTTATTCTGTCTACAAAAATAAATTGAATTTTATAATTCAAGGAAAACAAAAGCATTTGTCTTTTCTTAAATACGATGTATCCTTTTTCAAAATCCAAAAACAGTTGGAAAATAGTTTGGTAAAACAAAAAATTTCTGATTTTCAAAAACAAATTGAAAATAAAATTTGCTTAGATTTACTAAATGCTTTCTGGAATAGAAAACAACATATGGTTGATCTACCATATGAAAGTGATTTTTCAGAAAAACAGATCCCAACAAAAGCCAGGTCAATCCAAATGAATCATGAACTCGAAGTACACTGTAAAAAAGATATTCAAGATTTGGAACAAAAAGGTCTAATTATAAAATCCAGGTGTCCCTGGAGTTATGTAGCTTTTTATGTCAATAAAATTTCTGAAATGGAAAGAGGCACACCTAAACTTGTAAGCAACTACAAACCATTAAACAAGACTTTAAAATGGATTCGATACTCGATTCCAAATAAATAAGATCTTTTGCAAAAACTGCATTCTACATTTGTCTTCTCAAAATTTGATATGAAATTAGATTTTTGGCAAATACAGATTGATCTAAAAGATCATTACAAAACCGCTTTTACTGTTCCTTTTGGACAATATGAGTGGACGATTATACTATTTGGATTAAAAAAATGTTCATTCAGAATTTCAAAGAATAATGAATGAGATCTTTAATCCTTTTTCAAAATTTTGTATTGTTTATATTGATTATGTTCTCATTTTTTCAGAATTAATTGAAAAAACCTCAAGACATTTTCCTATGTAGCTAAGAAAAATATGGACTTGTTGTTTCAAATACAAAAATCTCTCTTTTTCAAGCGAAAATTCATTTCTTAGGACATTATGTTTCCCAAGGAACAATTACTTCAATTAAGAAATTTTTGGCTTTTATTGATAAATTTCTTGATAGAATTCTTGATAAAACCATGCTTCAGAGATTCTTAGGAAGTCTGAATTATGTTATAGATTTCTATCCTAATGTTGACCGATTAGCAAAACCTTTGCATGATAGGTTAAAGAAAAACCCTGTTCCTTGGTCTGATGAACATACAAAGATAGTTCAACAGATTAAGAATCAGGTTAAAGAATTCCCATGCCCACATTTAGTTGATCCTTTAACACCTAAGATTGTTGAAATATATGCATCTGACTTAGGTTATGGAGGCATTTTAAAACAAAAAGTGGGTGGGAAAGAATGCATTGTCCAGTTCACATCTGCACATTAGAATGATTGTCAAAAGAATTATTCTAAAATTAAAAAAGAATTTTTTTCAATTGTCATGTGCATTTAAAAATTTCAAAGCGACTTACTCAATCAAAAGTTTTTACTTCGCATTGATTGTAAATTTCCAAAAGAAGTTTAATAAAAAGATGTTCAAAACATCGCTTCAACACAAATTTTTGCCAAATAGCAAGCTATCCTTAGTATTTTATATTTTGATATTGAATTTATTAAAGGAGAGAAAAACCCAATTCTGAATTTTCTTACCAGAGAGTTCCTTCAAAACAAATCCAATAATGCCCAGAAAATCGAAAGGGAAGGAGAAGGCAATCCAAAAAGATGAGCCAAAAATTTCAAAACTTGTAGCGGCCTCATCCACTACAAAAAAAAAAAATCTTTGGCCTAAGCCATCGAAGACGAAAAAGCCTAAAACAAACAGTTTAAAGTCAAACAATGGATTGAAACTGTTTCAACGCAACCAGAATTTTGCTTGCTTATTAAAACTTTGACAGAGCAACATTCAGGTAAAGCTCTTCAAAATATTCCAAAAACAGAAGAGGAGTCTTCATCTTTAAAACCGTATTTTAAAAAGATTTTAAGACCCTCACAAGAAGTATCTTATAAAAGAATTCTTGTTAAACCGTTCGATTTCGGAGTTGTTTCTTCAAAATGCTCACATGAGGAATTTTTAAAAGTTGTTTAACTCAAAATGAAATTCAGATTGTGTTGTCACAATCTAAAATAGTTTCATAATATTTTGTTAAAATAGAATTTCAATACATTTGGACCATTGAGGATGGATTTTATCTTTAAAATCCTCAAATGGCCGTTTCAAAAGTATTTCCAAAAGGCTAGTTTTTTAAACCATGGGATTTACTAAAACCCCATCCTTACTATAGGAAAATATTGGAATTATCAGGTTTTGTAACCTTCAAAGATCATCCCAGTATCGGCCTAATTAATTACACAATGGAAAAAATTCATAAAATCCTCTCTCCTCTTGAGTGGGGACAAAACGTTTATCAACCCAAATGCTTTCCTGTTGATTTTAAAACCACCTATAACCATTGTAGGTCTTATACGTACTGGGATTAACGGCAAGCTTGGTATAATACCTTTCTTGTCCAAAATTTCACCCATACTTGGTTGTTATACTTCAACCTTAAACAGGAGCCAACCGAAATTCCTTTATGGTTTGCTCATTAGTGGAAATTCTATGGAGCTTCTCTTGAAATTTTCCAACCACAAATTCAAGAAAGCTATAACCTTTTTAAGACCAATTTCAAACCTTCTGACAGATAATTAAGATTGCCACCCTTAATGCTTTAATTTTTTTTACCTTGGGTAATAGCCTGGTATTTAGACTATCAACAACAAAAAGCTCAAACAATTCTTGTCAGAAGATTTAAAACCAAATGGTGGATGAAGTTCTCCATCCCTGACTCCATAAAAACTCCAGCTATCAAATAATGGCTTCAGTGCCAAGGTCTTTTAAAGCCAGACTCTTCAACAACACAATTTATTGCCAAAAAGTCTTTTGCATAAGCCCAACTTGCAGCTATAAAATCTGAGGAAGAATACTTTCAGATTATGGCCCAACTCCTTAAAAGCAAGGCCTCTTCTTCAAAAGCTTCATCAGCACTTTCTAAGGTAGAATCATCCTCAAGCTCTGAGCTCGCATTAGAATTAGGCAATGACAATGAAGATGATTGTTATGGGATCTTTCCAAATTCCTGTTTGAGCCCGTAACAAACCATTTGTAAAAATGGGCCTAGCCCATCTTATTTTTAAACATTTGGACCCAGTCCAAATCTTGTACTATCATTTTTTGAAATAGGCTTAAGCCCATATATTGTAAAAGGCCTGGTCACACGATCATGCAATAAAATTAAAGCGCATTTCAATCATTTTTGGAAAGCAGTAAAGAAAGCAATAAATAAAGCAATAGATAAATTACAAGTGAAAAATATAGGACAGAACAATGCCCCAAAATAATAAAAGTATAAATAAATAAAGGAATGAAATTGCCCCAAAATTAATTACAAGGGCCCAAAATAAATAATACATAAAAAAAAATGAAAATAAAATACATGATACATAAATCGGGACATTTATTAGATTTTAGGAACATTGGTTCCTTTATTAACTTAAAAATCTGAGAGTTATTTTTGGCAATGAAAATGATAGGGATAATTAGATCCCATTTTATGAAAATTAACTCTCTTTTAAAAATGAAAGTTCATTGGCTAAAATCAGGACATTGGTCCTATTTTATTAATAAAAATTTCAATTTTAATTATTTAAAAAAAACATGAATTTTTATAAAATAATTAAACGCATCTAAAAATATCTTGCATTAAATATATAAAATATTGGAAATACAGGAATTAAAAAATGCAAACTCAAACTTTGAAGGATCCTAATTTCTTGATTCTCCAGCTTGCACAGTAATATTACTCACAGTGAAATCAATAAGTTTGGAAAACAATAAAAACAAGAATAAAAAATAATGTTAGCAAATTAAACAGAATATAATATAATAGAAATAATCAATTCAACGAAGTAAATAAATAAATAATCCTAATTGAGAAAAATATTACATTTATTAGAAGAAATAATGTTTGATAAAAATTATGCGGGAAATTAACAAGATGGAATAATGACAAAAAATAGAATTAAATGGAAAGTAAAGTTATTACAGAATATTCGTAGATTTAAATTACGTTGCATGCATCATGTAAATAAATTGATTAAATTATTCTAAGTTCAAGTTAATTATAATAAACAACAACAAGCAAATTAATAGCAATTTACAGCAACTTACAGTTGGTGTAAGTTCAAGTTATTACAGAATATTCGTAGATTTAAATTACATTGCATGCATCATGCAAATAAATTGTTTAAATTATTCTAAGTTCAAGTTAATTATAATAAACAATAACAAGCAAATTAATAGCAATTTACAGCAACTTATAGTTGGAAAACGAATGAACGATAAAAAAAGAGAAAGAATTGGCTCAAGCCCGAAAATTTACCCTTAGAAGTTCGACGTTTGTAGCAAAGTCAGAAAAGATTGATTCCCTGTCGATGGCTTAAAAAAGTATTGAGAAAACTTGAATCAAAGTTTCATGTTACCAAAAACTGAATTTACAAAACTCTTTTTAAAGAAAACAGATAATGAATTGAATCTTAAACGCAAAGAATTAGTTTCCTTGGCTCAAGAACAATTCCAATCTTTCAAGAAAACTGAGAAAATCTTTTTTTTTTTCTTTTTTGGTCGCCATTCTAAAATGCCTCCCCTCTAATGGTTTGATAATTTCCTTTTATATTATCCCCAAAAATTAGGTTTTTTTCCTTTGGAGTTTTAATCCTATTCAAACCCTTTTTTATCCTTTAAAAATAAGTTTTATCCATTTCAAAAATCGGAAAAGAATTTGAATTTAATTTTAACTGAAATTCAGTGAAAAACAGTGAAAAAAAGAGTCAGTGCCAGGTAGGAGACGTATGAGGTGCGAGCCTCGTGGTGGAGGCTATGCCTCGCGTGCGCGAGGTGCGGCCTCAAGCGAGGAGACTGCGCCTCGCGTGCTTGAGGTGCGGCCTCAAGCGAGGAGGCAGCGCCTCACGTGTGCGAGGTGCCGCCTCGTACAAGGAGGCCGCGCCTCCCGGAAGGCCGCACATCGCGAGTTGCGGCCTCATGGGAGGTGCACCTCGCATGTGTGAGGTGCAGCCTCACGCAGGAGACCGCCTCGCGCGCGCCTCCGTGAGACTGCACGCGCCTCTGTGAGATTGCACGCACACACCTGCGTGGGGCTGCACCTCGCGGCGCAGTCACAGGTCACCGAAAATAATAAAAAATAAAAATATAATTTTTTATTAAAAAAAAAGAGTTTCGACAAGAAAATCATCACTTCTAACTTTTTTGCCTATGAGCAAGCATCATTTTCATCACTGGGTAACCTTGGTCTTGACTGCCTCAGGATCCGGTGTCTATAGGCTCCCTTGATTAACGGAAGGCAGAGACTTATTTTCAATGTTATTGAAATCGGACTAGACCGGCCGGTTGAACCAATTTAACCGTGAACCGGCAGCCTAATCGGTTGGTTTAACTACATAAAAACGGACTGGAAAAAAATCGAATTGAACCGAAAAAAATAGAAGAACCGGACAAAATCAGGTTTTTTCTAATTCATTTATTTAATTATATTTAAATCTTATTTTTTGCATCAAAGTAAATTTGTTATTGTTCACAATTATTAGATTATCGTCCAAGAAATCTTTTAATCCGATTGATTACAACTCAATTGATAAAACTGAATTTTGGATCATGGAAAAAGAAGGAGAACTTGATTATTATGAGATTGAGAATATGCTAATGGAATTTCCAAACGATGCTGCAGGATCAACTATGACTGGTTTGTTTTTTTATATAATTTGTTAATATTAGTTATATTTTATTATATGCTTTTAGTTTAAAATGTTGAATGAATGTATGAAATTGAATCAAATTGTATGTTCTTTTTTTTTTTAGATTTTGATGAGCAGCATGAGTTTAGTGCAAAAAAATCTCAAGGAAGTGGTATTGGTAATAGGGATAGAGATAACAACAACGATGATGAGAATGACGATGATGATGAGTGATGAAGATGACTTTTTTTTTTAAATATGTATAACGTAGTATGAATTTGTTTGAATCTTTAAAACTTATGTTTGGTGAATATTTAATATGTTTTGTAACTTATTATTAGTATATTTGTGGCATATGTTAAATGTTTTGATGGATTTTTTTTTGTTTGAGTGTTTATACATTAGTATTTATAAAAATTATACTAATTAATAATATTTTAAAAAATAGAAAAAAATTCGGTTGAACCATGAACCCTTAGCCTTGCCGGTTTTTTATCCGGTTCGGTTTCAATAACATTGCTTATTTTGGAGAGGATTCCCAGTCTTCAAAACTCTCACACTTAGCTTAGCATTTAGGAAGCTCATGTGTTGAGCATACTCTTATAATCTTGAGCTGAGTGTTTATCTTTAAAACTTGTAATTATTTTATCTTTTTTCAAAACCTGTAAGTGTAGCTCAAGTCTTGAGCATTTTACCTTACAACTTCTTTATATTATTTTGTATTATATATATATATATATATATATATATATATATATGTATATATGTTTTCTCCATATTTGTGATTGATTTTAGTTTCTATATTTTAAGTATACTCTGCATTTGCAGCTCAAGCTGATCTTGTGCATTAGAAATCCTGTTTATCTTCTTGCATTATATTTACATTGCATTCTTTTATTTACCCTTAGATCCTGCGGCGTCTTGGTGTCAAAGCATCACTTATATATATATATATATATATATAATTGCTAGGTGGTAAGTCCTATGTGAGCCATTGAGAGGCATTTAAGGAAGTAAAGTTCCGAGGCAAGAAATAATATTTTTTCAAAAACCATTAATTTTTCAAAATTATGGATAATTTGTTTTGTAGAACCACTTATTCTTCAAGTTATTTTACTACAGATTATGCAAAATAAAATTCAAAATGGATCATCAATAATTTCATGCATGTGCTCATTTGGGTTTTTATGCATGAAATGGGTTAAATTGGATGTGTCTGAGTTGATATGACATGGAATTGATGAAATTTTACATGGGAATTGATAAATTATGCATGAGAAGAAAGTAAGTGAAAAACTGTGTAAAGACACTTGAACTCTTCTCAATTGTTAGACCATAATTTGAGTTATAGACCTCCAATTGATGTGATTATAGTTGTAAAATAACCTTAAGAAATAGGCCTATAATTTTTATGAAAGCCTCATGAACTGATTTAGCTTGTAGGTTGCTTGAATTTAGCCTCGAACTTGTAGACCTGGTTCTGTTGAGCCATTCGGAGTAGTTGGTGTATCTCCCAATTATGATGTCCAAATTAGGTTATATTTATGTCATTAGAAACTTAATACATAGGGGAACAAATGTCTAGAAGACACTTTTGCCAAAAATGCCTTTAGCTAAGTGAAAAATACTATGCAAAATCAGACCTAGAATCCGCCCTATGCAGAGTACGGTAGAATAGATTTACATGGCTATCAGGGTTTCTTGCTAGCTGTCTAAACTTGTTGCCTGCCATTTAAATGCATTTTGGAACCCCAAATTTGCCTAACAATTGGCCCACATGGTGGGCAGGAATGTCCGACTGCCGTGTGACCCCTATTTTTAGCATTTAAAGTAATTTTTCTCACTGATTTGACTTGAAATTCACCTAAAGTTCCCGAAACTCGTCCAACACATGTCTAGGGTTATGAAATAAATATATAAATGTAGGCTACTTAAAAATATATGTAATTAACTTTGAGAATATGATATGTTAATAAGAATATTATAGGAATTTTCTTATCCGAAAGATACCAAAATGCATCCGAACTTTCTCGGATGTTAATGAAACTTGGTGAACCCACGTAATAAGATAAAATATGACTAAATACAAATAAGATATGTCATTACACATTGAATAGAATATATGATTGAATAGAATGCTATAAAGGAAAATTATATGGTAAAAGTGAATTTAGAGAGTTTTCATTGTTGAAAACCATGTGGCATGTATATTCGAGTTTGGATATTAATTCTTAGAGTGTAGTGGAGTTATTGATATGTTAAATTTTTGAAGATAAATATTGAATGAGTAAACATGTAACAAGTGAACACACATTTATTTATCAATGAATGTAAAAATGTGAATGGGAATGCATGCTTGTAATGATGTTTCTGCATATTTATTTACTTAAATACATGACACTTGGTTAGGCATACGCATAATGGATACATGACTATTGTGAGTGTGCATTGATTTGATGGAATATATGAATGAATTTGATACAAAGTGAGTTAGTAAAGGATATGCAAAGTGAATTAGTGAGTACAGTCTATCTTATATGCCTAAATAGTGCATAGTCATGGATAGATGGGCATACCTATAAAAGATAGTGATTGTAGCTGCTAGTGAGTGATGACATCGCATTGGTGTTCAGTGTTCAGATACCTGTTTGGTATTTAGTGTAAGTGTCTTTAGTGATTGATACTGCTTAGTCAGTATCTAGTGTTTGATATCATATTTGGTATCCGTGCTCCCGTTATCCACCCTTAATGAAGATTCATGCAACATAAGAGTTTCAGTATTATTAAAGCTATAAATGCATGCTAGTGAAATGATTGGGAGTTAGTTGAGTGAATATCTATGAATGCATGTCAATGTTAATTGTAATATCTATGTTAAGTGAATGCATGTTTAATAAGGAAATGAAGTGAACGTGATTAATTACTTAATTGTTATGATATGTATTTATTTTTATTTATACTTGGTTTATCCCTTACATTGGGGACTTTATCAAGAAGTCAGTTTGCTTTATTTGTTTCCTACTGAGCTATTACTCAGCATAGGTTTTTAGTTCGTGTAGGTTCAAGTATTGAGGTCTTAAGGACTTCATTATCTTTAGTGATTGATACTACTTAGTCGGTATCCAGTGTTTGATACCATATTTTGTATTCATGCTCCCGTTATCCACCTTTAATGAGGATTCAGGCAACATAAGAGTTTCAGTGTTATTAAAGTTATAAGTGCATGCTAGTGAATTGATTAGGAGTTAGTTGAGTGACAATTTATGAATACATGTCAATGTTAATTGTAATAACTATGTTTAGTGAATGCATGTTTAATAAGGAAATGAAATGAACATGATTAATTAATTAAGGCCATGTTTGCTTTCCCGTATAGTACATGGGATAGCATAAAATAATACCCTCTAATACATTAGAGGGTGTTTGGTTAATTCTTTTAAAAAATAATACACGTATTATATAATGCATGATTTAATTCTTATCCTGCATACACAGGATAAAATAATACACACCTCCCCCTTGGGTTTATTTAATACGGTGTTTATCTTAATCTCCATTTTTTCTCATTATATAAATTCTATTTTATTATTTTATTATAATTTTTATGTTGTGAATATATATTTTATGTGTTATAATAGTTTGTTAAATTTATTTAGTTTGAATATTATTATTATTTTTTCCTTTTTTTGCATGGTTTTCTACTTATGGGCTACTATTGCATGTTGGATTATGTCTAAAATAATAATGATGAAGTTTATTTATTTTGATTTGTTATTAGACCATGTATAAAATTATTAATTATAGCATATTTCAATTATGTAATTGAATGTTATTAATTAAGTTGTTTATTTGATTGTTAATTTATCTACTATTATATATTCATGTTTCAGGAAATTTGTGCACTTTTTTTAAAAAATTGTATTTTACAATCAATTGTTTTTTTTCTAAATTGGTAATATTAAAAATAATTTAATTTTGTATGTTTTTTAATTTTGTTTAAAAATAATACAGTACATTATTGTACACCAAACACAGTACAAAATATTACAGGCTGATATAATATTATACCAAATACTGTATATTATAATACAAGCTAATACTATACAAACTAATGCTTTACAGGCTAATACTGTACATGCTAATACTATACAGACTAATACAATACAGCGAATCAAATGTGCCCTAATTGTTATGAGATTGTGACGTGGGCCGAATCCACTATGTATTTTTTCGAAAGGCTCACTTTTAAGATCCGAGAGGGTTTGCAATTAAAATCTTGGGTAACATGAGATCTTTTGAAATTTCTACCCCAATAGAACATTGAAAAAGTTTATCTAATCTCATGAAACCTTTAGGCACTTAAGAGGTATTTTGCAGTCGCCACCCAATTTACAAAAAATTAAAAAAGTTCATCAAATCTCAGAAATCTAAACCAGAGAGTGGTTCAAAACTTCATTTTTATTAATGACTTGGTTAAATTACAAATGAGCTTTTAATTATTCTCATCTCACACATCATGCAATTTATTTAATGTGCGCATCAAACATCGAAAAAAGCAGTAAAAAGCGATAAATAAATAAAATAAAAATAAATTACAAGATGAAATTTTGGACAAAAATACAATTCCCCAAAAAATAGAAAGCTAAAATAAATAAGTAACAAGCATAAAACGGGGTGTTAATTAGGATAGGAACATTTGTTTCTTTATGCACACTTAAAAAATTGAAAAGTTATTTTAGGTATTATTGAAAAAACCAGGATGAGTGATCGTATTTTATGAAAATTAACTCTTTTTTTAAAAATGAGATTTTATTGGCTAAAATTAGGACATTAATCACATTTTATTATAAAAAATTCAAATTATTAATATAAATATTCTTGTGACTTTTTTTCGATTTTATGTACATAAAATAAATAATTTTATTATAAATTACATGACAAAATAAATAAAAAGCAAAATAAAGAAAAAATGATAAAAATACTAAATCAACCAAAGTAAATCTCTTGGATCTCTTCCTCCGCTCGCAAGAGTGCTCAAACTAAGAAAAACAAGGATTGAAACAAAAAATAAACAAAAGTAAAATTAATGTTAATAATTAAATTAATAATCAATTAAACACAAATTAATAAAAATGAGATAAAGTGCATTATGAATAACAAATAAATTAAATGGCATAATGAAACAAATAAATTAATAGATTAATAAATTAACACACATAATAATAATAATAATAATAATAATAATAATAATAATAATAATAATAATAATAATAATAATAATAATAATAAATAATGATGAACTATCAAGTAAATAAATAGAATAAAAAACAAAATAAAAATGTTACAAAATGTTAAATTTGTGACTAAAATCACATAAAACAAATAAATATAGGGTTAATTACGTCTGTGATCATCGAATTTTGGTGCTTATAACTAAATGGTCATAATAAAATAATTTGTAACACAAAAACCATCAAACTTTTATTTTTTTCAATTAAGGTAAAAATGACAGAAAAATTAATTTTTCGTCACTAGAAGGCCACGCAAATATGACACGTCATTAGTAATCTTCTAGAACGCGTCCAGTCGGTATGCGATATGGCCCGTTTACATGGATGAATTGACGCGTTAGTAAGTACATGTGTTATGTCAACCTGTACAAAAAGACAAAAAAAAAAAATTTTACTGACGTGTACTTACTGACGTATCAATTTCTCCATGTAAGCAGGCCATATTGGCATGTTTGTGTAACCTTTCGGTGACGAAAAATTAATTTTCCGGTCATTTTTACCTTAATTGAAAAAAATAAAAATTTGATAATTTTTGTATTACAAATTATTTTATTATGACCATTAGGTTATAAGCACCAAAATTCGATGACCACAGACGTAATTAACCTATAAATACATAATAGATCTAAAAATCTACTTGGTAATTAATTGACTATAAATAAAAAATAATAAAAAATATAGAATATAAAATCGAGTCCAGAATATTTATCCTCAGAATTTCGATTCGATAGAAAGAAGAAAATGAATGATTTCCTTGTCAAGATCTGCAAGAATTAAATCAAAAATAAGAAAAATCTAAACTTTCTCTTTAGAAAAATAATTGTAAAAAACTTGTTTAAAGAGAAAAAACAAAAATGAGAAAATTGGATATCAAGAGGAAAGAATTATTTTCTTTATCTCAAAATCAATTTTTCATTCAGAAAATTCAATCTGAAATTTTTTAGAAGAAATTTTATTGAAGAAGAAGAATTAAAAAAAAAAGCAGAATTTTTTAAAGAAGAAAAGAAAAATTGCAACCAAAAATCTCTCCCCTTTTTCTCTCTTTTTTCTTTTCTATTTATGTGTTTTTAGAGAAAAAAACCTAGTTCATTTAGGAAAAGAATTCATATTTTAATGAAATTCTTCCTTATTTAAGTTTAAAAATCGAAAAACCCTTGAAAATCCCAAAAAAATGGATAAAAAATCATTTTTTACACAAAATCTCGATTTTTGGCTGAAAATGGCGTTTTACAGCTCGAGAGTGGCGAGGAGTGGATTGGACGCACGTCAGCGCGTGCATGGCACACAGGCCACGAGCGCTCGCCTACCCCTGGCAAAGGATAGGTGTGACGCGCGCCTTACTAGATCGCTTCCCGGCGGCCCGCTTTTAGGGCCCGAGAGGGTTCGCGTCTTTTGATCTTGGGTAACATGAGATATTTTGGAATTGTTACCCAATAGAACATTAAAAAAGTTCATCTAATCCCATGAACTCTTTAGGCACCTTTGAGATATTTTAGAGTCGCCACCCAATTTACAAGAAATTGAAAAAGTTCGTCTAATTTTAGGGTTGCAACCAGAGAAAAATTCGGAATTTCACTCTTATTAATGTGTTGATTAATTATAAATGAGTTTTTAATATTAAATTTTCTTCTCTCTTCTCACGCGGTCATGCATTTAAAATAAAGCGCAAATCAAGCACCAAAAGAAAGCGGTAAAGAAAGCAATAATAAAACAAACTACAAAAATAAATAAAAATATAAAATTGGGATAAAAATACAATCCCCCAAAATATAAAATTAAAATAAACAAATAAATAAATAAATTGGGACAAAAAATACAATCCTCCGAAATTAAATAAACAAAATTAACTAACTAAATCACATCCATAAATCGGGACGTTTATTTAAAAGGGGAATATTGGTTACTTCAGGTTCATTTAGAAAATTGAAAAGTTATTTTTAGGTATTATTGAGAAAATAGAGATGAGTGATCCCATTTTGAGAAAATTAACTCTCCTTTTAAAAGTGAATTTTATTAGTTAAATTTAGAAAATTGGTCCCATTTTATTAAGAAAATCAAATTAGTTATTGTACAAAATCTTTATGTAAATTTCTAAGTTAGCGTTCATACAAAACCCTTTATTAAAATAAATCCAAACCAAAATAATAGAAAAAATAAAATAAAGAAAGTATAAAAAGGAATCACTAATTCTGTGTATCCTAGCCTCCAAATTCTCGTTCGATGGGAAACACTCACATGCGTGTGGGTTCATCAAATCAATAGAACAAAAAGAGACAAATAATTAGTAATGCAATAAGAATAAATAAATAAATTATAAAGAAATAAATAATTAAGAATGCGATAAAAAATAAATATAAGGAAACAATGAAATTAATGCACAATTAGAAAATAAAATGAATTAAATGGCATGCATTAATATGAATAAAAGAAAAGAATAATAAATAAACAATAAACAATAAGGGAAAGTAAAATAAACAATAAAAGTAAATAAATATTGAAATAAAACCAAACATGCATGAATGCTAAAACCATGCAAAGTTAAACAAAGCCAAGCAAACTCACATGAGCCAAGAAAGAAAAAAGCCAAAATGCAAAATGACAATGCCCAAAAGTAGAGAAATAGTCATGCAAAATAGAATCAGATAAAATAAAATGATAAAATAATATGAGATGAAATAATAAAAATATAAATAACGTTAAATAGTAATAATAATAATAATAAATAACAGTAGCAAAACCAATTATACTATAATAATAAAATAAAAAATTAACAACAATAGCAAATAAATCTAAAACAAAACAATTATTCAACAAAATAATAAAAATAAACATTATCACATAAAATAATTAAAAAATAAAATAAACATGATAAAAATAAAATTAAAATCACACGCAAATTTTGGATTGAGAAGCATGAAAAACGAAGCAAAATAAATAAAAAAAGGAAAAGAAAACAAAATTGAAAAGAAAAAAGGGGTGAGGGGCAGCCTAGCCACGAGGGGCAGGCTGGCCGCCCCTCACCTTCTTCCTGCCCCTCATGGGCAGGAAGAATGGTGAAACAAAATAAAGAAAAAAATGAACAAAAAAATGAAATTAAAACCGGAAATTCACCCTCAGAATTATCAATATGTGTGATGTAGATCGTGAATCGTTTTACTAGTCAACAATCTTCAAAGATTTGAGGAAGAAAAAAAAATTAAGAAGAAAAAATTATTTGTTTTTTTTCTCTCAAAAATCCAAAAATATTTCCTTCAAAATCACCGAAATTTTTTTTTCTCTCTCCAAAAAAATCAATTTATATCTCCCTTTAAGAAACCATTAAATCCATTAATTTCCCATTAAAACTAAAAAAATTGATGAAAATGGATGAAAAATATAATTTCAGCTGAAAAGCAGCGCCCGGGGCAGTGGACAAGCCAGCCCGCCCCTGGCGCAAGGCATCCTAGCCGCTCCAGGCTGCCTCTCAGCGCGAGCGCTATGCGTACCCTGCGCAAGCAAGCACATGGGCGGTGCGTAAGGGGCGGGCAGGCCGCCCCTCAGCGAGCGCTTCGCGCAAGGGAGGTGCGGGTGTGCAAGCCGCCCCTCAGCGCTCGAGGGGCAAGCAGGCCACCTCTCAGCACGCGTGCTGCGAGCGCTCCGTGCAAGGGAGGCACGGGTGCTGGGCGCCCGCTCGGCTTGCCTGCACGCGAGGGGAGCCTATATTGGCGCGCCAGAGGCCGCAAGCCTTCGATTTTTTTTTTTAAATTAAAATTTTTTGACAAAAAACTATCACTTCCAACCTATTTTTTAATTTTAATTTGTAAAATATGTATTTTTTATTTTTTTTAAAAAAAATCAATTTTGACAAGAAAACTATCACTTTTAACCTTTTTGCCTATAACCAATTTATATCTCCAAAAAATTTATATCTCCAGGCCAAAATTTTTTTTCTCTCTCTCCAAAAAAAATCAAATTATATCTCCCTTTAGGAAACCATTAAATCCATTAATTTCCCATTAAAACTAAAAAAAAACTGATGAAAACGGATGAAAAAATTAATTTCGGCCGAAAAACAGTGTTCGGGGGCGCTGGACAAGCCAGCCCGCCCCTGGTGCGGGGCATCCTAGCTGCTCCAGGCTGCCCCTCAGTGCGAGCACTACACGTGCTCTGCACAAGCAAGCGCGGTGCGTAAGGGGCGGGCAGGCCACCCCTCAGTGAGCGCTTCGTGCATGGGAGGCGCGGGCACGCAGGTCGCCCCTCAGGGCTCGAGGGGCGGGCAGGCTGCCTCTCAGCATGCGTGCTGCGTGTGCTCCGTGCAGGAAGGCGTAAGCGCTGCACGCCCGCTCGGCTTGCCTGCTCGCGAGGGGAGCCTGTCCTAGCGCACCGGAGGCCGCAAGCCTCTGTATTTTTTTTTAAATCAAAACTTTTTGACAAAAAACTATCACTTCCAACATTTTTTTTAATTTTAATTTGTAAAATATATATTTTTTATGTATTTTTTAAAAACCAATTTTGACAAGCAAACTATCACTTCTAACTTTTTTGCCTGTGAACAAATACTTAATTTCATCATTGGATAATCCTGATCTGGGCTACCTCGGGACCTGGTGTCTACAGTTAGCTCCAATTTTGGGGAAGGTAATACATGGGTGATTAAGTGAGCCAAAATTCAGAGAGAGACAGAGGCACGTACCTAAGGCTATCTCCTTTCAACTGTGTCGATAAAACCGTCGTGGGTTTGACTAACGCCAGTTTGTTGATGTCTTAAGCTACGCACTTGGTGGCTAATTGATGTCACCTTGTCGATGTGTTACATTTCCCGTTGGGCTGATGTCGGATAGATTCCCCCTGAAGAGCTAATTGCTCCCTGGAAGATAGTGTTGTGATTTGAATCGTGAATATTATCCTTTCGGATTGCACTGAGTAGCTGACAAAACTACGAAGTGCGATCATTCTTGAATTTTACTGAGTCGTTATCCCAACAATACAGTAATTGTTATCCTTTTGGAATGCACCGAGTCATTTCAGACGTATAAAATGTAGACATCATCCTCTTGGATTGCACCGAGTCATCTCAGACTTACAAAATGCAGAAAAGATCCTCCTAGATTTCACCGAGTCATCTTGAATTTACAAAATACAGACATCATCATCTTGGAATACACCGAGTTATCTCAGACTTACAAAATGTAGACGTCATCCTCTTGGATTGAACCGAGTCATCTCAGACTTAGAAAATACAGACGTCATCCTCTTGGATTGCACCAAGTCATCTCAGACTTACAAAATGAAGACGTCATCCTCTTGGATTTCATCGAGTCATCTCAGACTTATAAAATGCAAACGTCATCCTCTTGGATTGTATCGAGTCATCTCAGACATACAAAATACAGACCTTATTCTCTTGGATTGCACCGAGTCATCTCAGACTTACAAAATGTAGACGCCATCCTCTTGGATTGCACTGAGTCATCTCAGACTTATAAAATGCAGACATCATCCTCTTGAATTGCACCGAGTCATCTCAGACTTACAAAATACAGACGTCATCCTCTTGGATTGCATCGAGTCATCTCAGAGTTACAAAATGTAGAAAAGATTCTCCTAGATTACATCGAGTTATCTCAAACTTACAAAATGCAGACGTCATCCTCTTGGATTGCACTGAGTGATCTCAGACTTACAAAATGCAGACGTCATCCTCTTGGATTTCACCGAGTCATCTCAAACTTATAAAATGCAGACATCATCATCTTGGATTGCACCGAGTCATCTCAGACTTACAAAATGTAGACGTCATCCTCTTGGATTGCACCGAGTCATCTCAAACTTACAAAATACAGACGTCATCCTCTTGCTTGCACCGAATCATCTCAGACTTACAAAATGCAGACATCATCCTCTTGGATGTTATCTTTGTTATGGATCCACGAAGTTCCTTTTTCATGGGGGCTTCATCTTGATTTGATTATTCAGTGTGGATGAGCATTGATGTTGAGCTGAAGTTGTCTTTTGGCCCACTTTTGCATGTGAGGTTTATTTAGACATTTCTTGTAAAGTTATGTGTACAAGAACATATGCAAGAGATTGTGTGTGCATTTGTGAAATATATACACATGGCTCACAAGAAACACGCGCACAGAACTATGTCCTAACATCTTCCGTGCAAATTATACACATGTGACGTATGCGTGACGCAATGCTTGCAAAATATGTGCAAGACCTATATGCATCTTATGTATGCAAAAGCTATGTACATGGAATGTGTGCCTTATGTGCATGGAATATGAACACAGGATAAGTGCAAAAAATTGCGTGTGCGAGGGATCATGGATGTGAATGCGTGTAGGGCACCATGTATGCAAAAAAATATGCAGAAGATTGTACTTGTGCGATGCATGTGAAATGCAAAGATTTATGCAAATATGCAAAAAAATTATACATGCATGATGCACGTTAAATGTTTTATGTAATTGTGCAAAAGATGTATACATGCGAAAATGGATAGGCTATGTCCTGGGTGGTTAAGGTCCGTTTAAGATACGACTTGGCTGCTCGATCATGCCCCCAAGGATCTAGAAGTGTGTCATCTTGTCTTAGAAACTCTGCCCTATAATCTTTTCAAAGAGAACCGTCCGGTGTGCATCTTTGCCCCCCGATCAATGAGCATACGCCTTTTGCTATGAGTTGTACAACATTTTGCCCCCAAGATTTTGACTCGTGCTCTGCATTATACACCATCTGCCTGAAGGGAGATCATCCAAAGTAATGCCGCCTTATCACTCCAAGCATCGGAAGTCATTGATTGAAGGTAGTGCATCCCTTGTGGATTTTCACACTAGCTTTTCTTGCAATGCGTCCATTTGGGGATTTTCACATAACCCCGTGCCTTATTTTCGTCCGAAATGGACCCAACCCACTCTGGCGGCTCTTATTTATTTCATTTTTTTCTTGTAAGGTATACTGCCTATTTTCAGGTTTTCACCATGCCCTCTAAACTAACTTTTACTTAAAGAGCCAGTTAGGGTTTTTAAAGTGCCCCAATACCCCCTGGAGGATATCGGGGTGCCACGCACTCACATATGCATACACATACTTACAATCATACACTATTGCAAAAGAAAAACATCATTAATTAAAACATATTTGTCTTAAGTAACTTTAAATATTCATATACAAAACATCATTGTCCTTTTAGTACAGGATCATTCTTCTAAACATATACTCTTCATTTGCAAAAAGTTACTATATCCTAAATACAAAAGAATCATATAACTAAACAAAAGAACTCTACACAAGCTCCTAGTGGCAAGTAGATGAACACTCTCTCAACCAAACCTGCAAACCTACACGGGAAAACACCTGTGCTAACAGATAATGCTTAGTGGGGATACATAAGAAATAGACTTCTAATGAAGTCACAAACATTCACAAGTTATATATCATTAATCCGGATATCACATAATAACTTACATTAGCATATAACTCTTCATGCACATAACCTCTAATTCTTTCATTTAATCAAATACATATATATATATATATATATATATATATACATATATATATATATATATGTACATATGTATATATATATATATATATATATATATATATATATATATATATATATATATATATATATATATATATATATGTACATATGTATATATATATATATATATATATATATATATATATATATATATATATATGTACATATGTATATATATATATATGTACATATGTATATATATATATACATATATATATATATATATATATATGTATTAAACGTTACAACATGCCTTTATCATAAACAATCACCTCAACACATACATGATCTCTAGCTTGGTGCATATCACAAACTATAAGTGATAATACATCTTTGATTCTATTACATTATCAATACATATATACATATCACTACTTCTCTTGCACAAGCATAAATACTCAATAGAATAGCCTAAATTCACATCGATGGTGGATACGGGTACTCTAGATACTGACAAACAGTACCAAACATCTAGAGACCTAATTCAAATATTTAAATACCCCAAGGTATCAACATCTGGACACAAATGGTGTCACACTGGTAGCCACACTCTAACCCTTTATAAGCATGCTTATCTATCCACTATTATGAATCCTTCAGGCTTAACATATTAACTCTATACACTACTATATGCTTTACATGAACGCAAGTATCTATTTAGATCATCATACATCAAGCTCAATTCATGTATTAACTAAGCAAACTATGAGCATGCATATACATTCATTTATCAACTATAACAAGTAGTATAAATTTAATATGCTCACATAGTATATACAAAATCTTAGATTCTAGTTACTCACTTAACATGCCAATATATCGAACATATAATTCCTATATTCATATATGTTATCACATTTAAACCTTACTATACATGGTCATACATAATCCAATGCAACATTATGCACAAATAAAGATAAATGACTTGTATTCAAAACTCTGAAAAATGTCACGCTCACGACAAAACCCCAACATACTTTTGTCGTGCTCGTGGACAATGTCGCGCTCTCGACAGAATGCTAAAATAGCTTCTGTCATGCTCACGACAAGGCAAACCTCTCCCACAGAGTATTCTATTGCACTCGCGATAGAACTTGAACTCTGTGTTCAAACTCCAAACTTCGCAACTCTCATGCACATACTTCACACATACTTTCCTATAATCACATGCATGACTTCTAGCAACATACAAACACTAAATCCAACCAAAAGGGCCTTTGAACAAGTACTCTCATACATATACTTTCTTATACATATCTTGTAACGAACACATAATTAACATGCAAATAATCAACTTTATACAACTCTAAGTTGTCAAATAAACAACATGCAACTCATCACTAATAGCCACATGCAATTTTAACAACTAAAAGAGCTATTGAAGTATAACAAAGTTCACTAATTTCCAACTAATCAAACATACATCTAATAAGAAATCAAGTACAATCTTAACCTAACTAACAGGCATCTAACAAGACTTAGCACACAATCCCAAACCTCAAAATGAAGCTTGACCAACCTTCTCTTCTTGCTCAAATCTTATCTCTTCTCTTGTCAACAGCTTTTTGCACCAACCAACCAAATACATATACTTAATCCAATACTCAAATAACTTTAGATCAAAAATAGAATTAGAAGAAGAAGATGACATTAGACATCCAATAACACTTACCTTTCCACTTTATCTCTTCAACCAATCCAAACTCAAATCTTGAAATCAAATCCAACGAAGAAGAAAGCAAAACCAAAAGAAATGAAGAATAAAGAAAATAAAGAAAGGAAAGAAGAGACGGCCGGATGGATCACATACAATGAGTGGGGGCATATTTGACTCCACTCACCCATATTTATTGCATGCAAAAGCTTATGTGGCAAGCTCTCATCAAGCCACATGTCAAGCCTTTGCCACTTGTCCAACTCAATGCAAACTTCCCACTAAATACTTTGGCCAACTTCCTTAAAGTCCCTCAATTAAATTCTTTCCTTCAATAACTTATATTCTTTTTTCAATTACATCCCTATTAATTCACAATTTCATACTTACATAATTACTTTTGTACCCTTTTATATACAATTAACACTACCATTCCTTCTAGGGTACAATTTGAGTCATTACAGTTTTCATCTCTGACGGCTCTTTTTTTTTTTTAATTTTTTACCTTTTTTTGAGGAGTATGAACTGTCGCTATCACTGCCTTGAGACTTGCTCCAACATATGTCATTATGCATACCACAGGTCTCTCTTGACCATTCAATCGCATGTTTATGCCTAGTTTATGCATGTGTTTCTATCTATATGCACCATATAGTAATAACAATAATCATGACTAGATATGTGATGCAAAAATATAGGTTTTATTCAATCTCAGAGAGTAACACCTTGGGCGCATTCAACTCCTGTTATCAATCAGCCCTTTAAGATTTTCTTGATTGAATATTTTCTCTCAGCCCCTAATTTTTACTTAGGGCGCCTTTTTGATTTTCATCTTAACGGGTGCCCAATTTTAGCCAGGTCGCCTATTTTTGGTTTTCGACCAGCGGGGCTCTCTCTTTTTTTTTTCTTTTCTATTTTTTTTTGCCATGGAATCTTCTTTAGTCTATGGGCATTGCCTGATTTCTTAAATATTTCATGCTTTAACCGGGAAAATTGCGTCTTCTGATAGTGGCTTTTCAGCATAAAAGGCTTAATGTGCAAACTAGCTGAGTCAATGAGCTCTCCTTTTGGAACTTGACTATAAAAGCTCGTATTATGCATTTTTTCAATTTTGGCCACTCAATTTCTAAGGTAGCTCTCAATGGTTGAGATTGGGTTGCAGAATGGCCTCAGATGGTTTAGGTCAAAGTTGTGGGTTTTTCTTTTTATCTTCTATATTTTTTCCTTTTTTTTCTTTTCTTTTTGCTCTTTTTCTTTTCTTTTTCTTTTCTTTTTTTGTAAAGGCCCAAAGTTTCATTCGTCTTGAATTTGATAATTCAGCTTCTAAGCAACCCCTTATTGATTAGAGCTTGGCTTCGTCTGGCTGCATTATATGTGTCCTAGATGTTAGGGACGCAAGGGAATGGCTTTTGAAACTTTGATTGCTATTGGGTTGGTAAATTAAAGCAATGTTATCATAGCAATGCCCTCGTCTATTTTCAGCATGTCATTCCAAGTCAAGGCAAAGGCCTTTTTTTAAGTTTATATCACTTCAGGAGTTAGGTTGGATACCGCCAAGATATTTTTTCCTTAAGATTGAATAAAATAGTGTTTATTGAGCCAATGCTATTGATCATTATTATTACTATGCATGATACGATAAGATATGACAATACATGCATAAGAAAAACTCATACTATTAAAATAGCTAGAGAAACAAGTGCATAACATAGTTCAAAAACACACATCAAAAGAAATCTCTAAGCCAATCTGCTAAGGCTGTCTCTCTTATTCCTAGCGTTGGAGGTGTTGCAACCGACACTTCTCCACTCTGTGTGCACTCAATCTATTTTACTCTTTCTCTTTCGCTTTTCTGGGTTAGCAATCTGTTTGCTATCAATGAGGTCCTAAATTTGGTTCCTCAGAGTTTGACATTCGTCAGTGTTATGACATGTATGCTGATTGTAGGCACAGTACTAATCTGCTCGATGATCGGGACGTCCCTGACTTCTAGCGGGCTTAACCGGTAATGGTTGTAACATCCCCTCTTTCATCAGCTTTTCAAGGACCTAAGATAAGGATATGTCCAAATTAAAATAGCGCTTTTGATTCACTTTCGTGGTTGGCACTTTTACTATCTTTTCTTTCTCTAGGTCCGGCATCAACTCTTGAATGCGATTTCTTAGAGGCTAATAGTAGTTTGTTTTAAGACTTGTATGCTGGTGAGATGCATAATACCAATCCGTTCTATGCCTAGGTTGCCCTTCGCTTGGGACAGGCCCAGCTAGCAATGGTTGTAACTTTCCTTCCTTGACGAGATGGGTAAAGTGCCAAGATAGCGATTTGCCTAAGATGGTATGGTGACACTGAGTTATTCTAATGGTTGGGACTTTTATAGCCCTAACATTTCCCTCACTGTTATTGTGGCCACTTGAGCTTCCATTTTTCAGAGTATACGCCATCGTGGTCTCCACCCTCTTCAGGCCTCCTATTTCCTCGTTGCTCAACTGATGCATCTAGTGGTACCTTGCCTCTAGGCTTAGTATCATGTGGAGCTGTTATAGCTATTACTGTAAAAGCTCCCCCAACTGTGGCTGGTTTAACTCGGTTAACAGTAGATACTATAAGCTGAGCTTGAAGAACAAGTGCCATGACATCCATCCTTTCCTTAATCATAGCTAACAACCTTTTTTCAAGCTCCTCGAGCCTTCTATCCATCTCTTGTTCAATTAGGGTACGAGTCTCATTAGTATGTAGCGAAGGATTGGCCATTTCTAGTGCCTGCGAATATTTTGGTAAGGATGCCAAACCTTTGTTAACCAACTTGGACTATGATTGCTCTTTAGAAAACTACCGGGATCCCTAAACCACCCAGGCAAATGGTCTATAATGGCTAAAAAATTAAGGAGTTAGAATGATACATGAATGACATGTAGTGTATGATCGTGCTATATATACGGTCCTTGATGACTGAAAAATTAAGAGATTAAAATGATGCATGTGATGCATGGAAAGATTTATGAACATGATGATATGTACATATGAAAAATAATGTGCACAAATAGGATATACACACACACACGAAGGAAATTATTTTTTTTTATTTTTTTATTTTATGTTTTTATGTGCATGAATGACACTTAATGCATGGATATGCAATGCAACATCCATAACCACATGCAAGCAGATAAATCTTTCCAACCTTATCACTCCCACACAAGAGGTTGTGTGGTCTCTTTCCTAGGTGGGCTTGATCCATGGGTTAACGAGGAACCCAATGGAGGCGTATGGTGTGTGGTGAAAAATTAACAGCATAACATCTCTTATCTAATATACATATGTATGGATTTTGGCCATTAGGTATTTAAACACTCCAATTAAATCAAGATGGGCCTATCGGGGCATGAATGGCTTTGATAAAAGACCATTTAATTTAATTGATTTTATTCAATATATAATGGACCATATAGTAAGCTCGGTATTACGGTATATTTCACCTAGTGGAAGTATCTATTGCCATTACATGAGCTTCGATCAAAGGTGATGATACTTTAGGGCTACCTAAGCATGGTCCCTGCCAAAGATAGTTTCAGAGCAAAGTTTCGATGTCCCCAGTGGAGTCGCCATTGCGACGCACGTTAGACCCGATCACTTTCCGGCGGCTTATTTTTAGGGCCCGAAAGGGTTCGCTTCGTTTGATCTTGGGCAATATGAGATATTTTAGAATCCCTACCTAATAGAACATTAGGGAAGTTCATCTAATCCCATGAAACCTTTAGGTACCTTTGAGATATTTTAGAGTCGCCACCCACTTTATATGAAATTGAAAAAGTTCGTCTAATTTTGGGGTCTAAACCAGAGAAAGATTCAGAACTTCACTCTTATTAATGCCTAGGTTAATTATAAATGAGTTTTTAATATTAAATTTTCATCTCTCTTCTCATGCGGTCATGCATTTAAAATAAAACGCAAATCAAGCACCAAAAGGAAGCGATAAAGAAAGCAATAATAAAGCCAACTACAAAAATAAATAAAAAGATAAAATTGGGACAAAAATATAATCCACCAAAACATAAAATTAAAATAAACAAATAAATAAATAAATTGGGACAAAAAATACAATCCCCCGAAATTAAATAACAAAATTAACTAACTAAAATTAAAGAGTTTTTTTTAGGTATTATTGAGAAAATAGGGATGAGTGATCCTATTTTGAGAAAACTAACTCTCCTTTTAAAAGTGAATTTTATTGGTTAAAAATTAGGATATTGGTCCCATTTTATTAAGAAAATCAAATTAATTATTGTACAAAATATTTATGTGAATTTCTAAGTTAGCTTGTATACAAAACCCTTTATTAAAATAAATCCAAACCAAAATAATAGAAAAAATAAAATAAAGAAAGCATAAAAAGGAATCACTAATTCTGTGTATCCTAGCCTCCAAATTCTAGTTCGGTGGGAAACACTCACATGCGTGTGGTTCATCAAATCAAAAGAACAAAAAAAGACAAATAATTAGTAATGCAATAAGAATAAATAAATAAATTATAAAAAAATAAATAATTAAGAATGCGATAAAAAATAAATATGAGGAAACAATAAAATTAATGCGCAAGTAGAAAGTAAAATGAATTAAATGGCATGCATTAATATGAATAAAAGAAAAGAATAATAAATAAGAATAAACACTAAGTGAAAGTAAAATAAACAATAAAAGTAAATAAATATTGAAATGAAACCAAATATGCAAGAATGCTAAAACCATACAAAGTTAAACGAAGCTAAGCAAACTCACCTGAGCCAAGAGAGAAGAAAGCCAAAATGCAAAATGACAGTGGCCAAAAGTAGAGAAATAGTAATGCAAAATAGAATGAGATAAAATAAAATTACAAAATAATATGAGATGTAATAATAATAATAATAATAATAATAATAACTAATAAATAACAGTAGCAAATCTAATCATACTATAATATTAAAATAAAAAATTAACAACATTAGCAAATAAATCTAAAACAAAACAATTATTCAATAAAATAATAAAAATAAACATTATCACATAAAATAATTTAAAAATAAAGTAAACATGATAAAAATAAAATTAAAATCACACAAAAAAACATACCACGCAAATTCTAGGTTGAAAAGCATGAAAAACGAAGTAAAATAAATAAAAAAGAAAAAGAAAAAAAAATAGAAAAGAAAAAAGAGCGAGGGGCGGCCTAGCCACGAAGGGTAGGTTGGCCACCCCTCACCTTTTTCTTACCCCTCGTGGGCAGGAAGAATGGTGAAACAAAATCAAGAAAAAAAATGAACAAAAAAATGCAATTAAATCCAAAAATTTACCCTCAGAATTATCAATATGTCCGTTGTAGACTATGAATCGTTTTCCTTATCAACAATATTCAAAGATTTGAGGATGAAAAAAAAATTAAGAAGAAAAAATCGTTTGTTTTCTTTTTTTTTTTTCTCTCAAAAATCAAGAAATGTTTCCTTCAAAATCAAAATTTTTTTTTTCTCTCTCCAAGAAAATCAATTTATATCTCCTTTTAGGAAGCTATTGAATCCATTAATTTCCCATTAAAACCAAAAAAAACAGATGAAAAGATTATTTTTGGCCAAAAAACAGCGCCCGGGGGCTTTGGGTAGGTGAGGGGTGCCTTGGCAGGCTGCCCCTCAGCGCGTACGCTCCGCGCACTGGAGGTGTAGGCGATGCGCACCCGATCGGCTTGCCTATATGCGAGGGGTGCCTGCCCTCGCTTGCTGGCAGCCACAAGCAGCCAAATTTTTTTTAAGTCAAAACTTTTTGAAAAAAAACCATCACTTCCAATCTTTTTTTTTTTATTTTTAAAATATATTTGTTTTATTTATTTTTTAAAAACCAATTTTGACAAAGAAATTATCACTTCCAACCTTTTTGCCTGTGAACAGACACTTAATTTCGTCATTATGTAATCCTGATCTGAACTGCCTCAGGACCCGATATTTACAGGTTGATGCCCGCGGCTGCACTGAGGGCATTCGCTTGTTGCGTGAGGGGCATCTGCCCTCGTGCACTGGAGGCGGTAAGCCTCCGATTTTTTTTTTAAATGGTAACTTGACAAGGAAAATATCACTTCTAACTTTCTTGCCTGTGAACATGCATTTAATTTTATCATTGGGTAATCCTGATCTAGGCTGTTTTAGAACCCAGTATCTATAGTCAATTTTGAAAAAACTAGTGCATGGGAGCCTAGGTGGGCAAAAATTCAGAGAAAAGGAAAGGAGCGTGCACCTGAGGCTGCCACCTTTCTACTGTGTTGATGGAGTTGTGGCGAGTTTGATTAACGCCTGCTTGTTGATGTGTTAAGCTATACTCTTGGTGGCTAATTAACGTTGCCTTGTTGATGTGTTACATCCCCATTGAGCTAATGTCGGATCGATGCCCTTTGAAGTACGGTTGGTTCTTTCCTGAAGAACGGTTGCCCCCTGAAGGACTGATGTTCCCTAAAATGCTGGATGAGTGCCCCCTGAAGGACGAATTAGTGCCCTCTGAAGGACGGTTTAAATTGTGATTTTCATCCTCGAATCACACCAAGTCATCATCTAGACTTCCAAAGTGTAAAAATCATCCTCTTGGATTGCATCGAGTTATTAGATTTTTTGCCTCTAAAGAGGTCTTTGGATCTTTTTGGCCTCTTAAGAGGTCGTTGGATGTTTTGCCTTTTAAGAGGTATTTAGATTTTTTTTCCTCTTAAGAGGTCTTTGGCTGCTTTACCACTTAAGAGATCTTTAGATACTTTGCCTCTTAAGAGGACTTTGGATGTTTTGCCTTTTAAGAGGTCTTTGGCTGCTTTGCCTCTTAAGAGGTCTTTAGATGATTTGTCTCTTAAGGGGTCTTTAGATGCTTTGCCTCTTAAAAAGTCCTTGGGTCTTAAGAGGTCTTTGGATGTTTTGCCTCTTAAGAGGTCTTTGGGTGTTTTGCCTCTTAAGTGGTATTTGGGTGTTTTGCCTCTTAAGAGGTCTTTGGGTGTGTGTTTTGCCTCTTAAGAGGTCTTTGGATGTTTTTCCTTTTAAGAGGTCTTTTGATTTTTTTGCCTCTTAAGAGATCTTTGGGTGTTTTGCCTCTTAAGAGGTCTTTGGGTGTTTTGCCTCTTAAGAGGTCTTTCAATGCTTTGCCTCTTAAGAGGTCTTTGGCTATTTTGCCTTTTAAGAGGCCGTTGGTTGTTTTGCCTTTTAAGAGGCCTTTGGTTGTTTTGCCTCTTAAGAGGACTTTTGATGTTTTGCATCTTAAGAGGTTTTTGGATGTTTTGCCTCTTAAGTGGTCTTTGGTGTTTTGCCTCTTGAGAGATCTTTGGTTGTTTTGCCTCTTGAGAGGTTTTTGGTTGTTTTATCTCTTAAGAGGTCTTTGAATGCTTTGCCTCTTAAGAGGTCTTTGGATGTTTTGGACGTGATTAGTTTACGTCAGATTGTTGACGTGTTAAACCACGGTTGGTGATTGGTTAACGCCAGCTTGTCTGCGTGTTAACCGATGAGTTAATATTGTGCCTCTTTATGGGTTTGCATGATTTGAACCTTTGTTGACTTCATCTTAACCTAGTTGTCCAGCATGGGTGAGTGCTAATGTTGAGCTGAAGTTGTCCTTGACCCGTTTTCGTGCGTGTGGTCTTTATCTGGACTTTTCCTGCAAAGTTATGTGTACAAGAATATATACAAAAGATTGTGTGTGCATGTAAGAAAAGTTATATGCAAATATTCGCAAAAGAATTGTATGAGATGAATTGCATGCAAAAATGGATATACCATGTCCTGGGTGGTTAAGTGGTCCGTTGAGGGTACGTGCGACGCGCACCGAACCCGACTGTTCCCCGAAAGGCCCACTTTTAGGGCCTGAGAGGGTTCGCCTCTTTTGATCTTGGATAACATGAGATATTTTGGAATCTCTACCCAATAGAATATTAGGAAAGTTCATCTAATCCAATGAAACTTTTAGGCACCTTTGAGGTATTTTGGAGTCGCCACCCAATTTACAAGAAATTAAAAAAGTTCGTCTAATCTCGAGATCTAAACCAGAGAAAGATTCGAAACTTCACTCTTATTAATGCCTTGGTTAATTATAAATGAGTTTTTAATATTAAATTTTCATCTCTCTTCTCTTGTGGTTATGCAAATTAATTTAAGCGCACATCAAGTATCGGAAGAAAACGATAAAAAAACCGATAAATAAGTAAAACACAAAGCAAATTATAAAATAAAATTGGGACAAAAAATGCAATCCCCCAAAATATAAAACTAAAATAAGCAAGTAAATAAATAAATTGGGACAAAAATACAATCCCCCGAAATAAAAATAAGAATTAAATAAATAACAAAATCAAATAAATAAATAAGCATACATAAATCGAGATATTTATTTAAAAATAGGAACATTGGTTCGTTCATACATACTTAGAACAAATTGAAGAGTTATTTTTTAAGCATTATTAAGAAAATCGGGATGAGGGATCACATTTTAAGAAAAATTAACTCTCCTTTAAAATTGATATTTTATTTTTTGAAAATTAGGACATTGGTCCCATTTTATTGGATAAAATTTCAACTTATTAATAAAATATTTTTTTCTGATTTTCTTTATAACGTGTACAAAATAAATTAAATTTATTACAAATTAAATAACAAAAATGAATAAAAGAAAAATAATGAAAAATAATATAAATGACAAATCCAACCGAAAAGTGTCTCTAAATCTCCATGGACTTCCATTTGCTATTGAAAATGCTCACATAAAAATAAAAATTGTAAACAATAAAAATAAAATAGACTTATGTTAGTAAATAAATGTATAAAATCAATTAAATTAAATAAACAAATAAAAATAAATATTATTGCATAAAATAATGAAATATTAAATAAACATGATAAAATAAAATTAAAATCACACGCAAAAAATACATAACACGCAAATTATGGGTTGAAAAGCATAAAAAATGGAGTAAAAATAAGTTAAAAAGGGCAAAAGAGACAAAAAGGGGGGTGAGGGGTAGGCTGGCCGCCCCTCACGTTATTCCTGCCCCTCGTGGGCAGGAAGAATGGTGGAAAAAAATGAAGGAAAAAAATGACAAAAAATTGCAATCAAACCCATAAATTTACCCTTAAAATTACTCGATCTGAAAAGTAAGAATGTGAATCGATTCCTTGTCAACAATTTTCAAAGATTTGAGGAAGAAAAAAATTAAGAAGAAAGATAATTTTCTTTTTTCCATCAAAAAAACACAGAAAATAATCCTTTCCAAAAATCACCAAAAATCCCCCCCTCTTTAAGAAAATCCCTTTATATCAGATACTAAATTCAATTAACTCCCCCATTAATTTTTAAAAAGAAAAAACCTTTAAATCCCTCAAAAAGGATTAAAAATAAAAAAAAAGGAAAAAAATTGACGAAAAACGAATTTTGGCAAAAAAAAATGACTAAGGGGCGCTAGGCAGGCCGCTCCTCAGCTCACACGCGAGGTCTGGGCGCCGCGCAGGGGCGAGCAGGCCGCCCCTCAACGCACACGCAGCGCGCTCTCAGCGCTCTCAGCCTGCCTACGTGCTAGGGGCGCTTGCCCTAGCGCGCCTGTGGCAGCACGCCGTCGATTTTTTTTTTTTAATTTAAACTTTTTTGACACAAAACTATCACTTCTATCCTTCTTTTTTTATTTTTTATTTTTAAAATATAAATATTTTTATTTATTTTTAAAAAATAATTTTGACAACGAAACTATCACTTTCAACTTTCTTTTTGCATGTGAACAGACACTTAGTTTCATCTTTCGGTAACCCTGATCTGGGCTGTTTCGGGACCCGATTTCTGCAGTTGCCCCCCCAATTTTGGAGAGGCTAGTGCATGGGTTCTTAGGTGAGCCAAAATTTAGAGAAAAAAAGATATGTGTACCTGAGGCTGCCTCCTTCCAACTGTGTCAATAAAACTATCGCGGGTTTGACTAATGCCAGTTTGTTGACGTCTTAAGCTACGCTCTTGGTGGCTAATTGGGCATGTTACATTCCCGTTGGGCTAATGCAGATAGATGATCCCTGACGAGCTGGTGGCTCCCTAGAGAATATTGTTGTGACCAGTATTGTGAATATTATCCTTTCGGATTGCACCGAGTCACTGACAAGACTACGAAGTGCGATCATTCTTGAATTTCACTGAGTCGTTATCCCGACCATACAGTGATTGTTATCCTCTTGGATTGTACCGAGTCATTTTGGACTTACGAAATGCAGACGTCATCCTCCTGGATTACATCGAGTCATCTCAGACTTACAAAATGCAGACGTTATCCTCCTGGATTGCACCGGGTCATCTTAGACTTACCAAATGCAGACGTCATCTTTTTGGATTGCACCGAGTCATCTCTGTCTTACAAAATGCAGACGTCATCCTCTTGGATTGCACAAAGTCATCTCAAATTTATAAAATGCAGACATTATCTTGGATTGCACCGAGTCATCTCAGACTTACAAAATGCAGAGACATCCTCTTTCATTTCCAATCGGAGCCTTCTTCTTGTTGAAAAAGACCAGTATGCTTCTTAAGAGGGATTTGGATGATTTTCCTCTTAAGATGACTTGAAAATTTGCCTCTTAAGGTGACTTTGAAGGATTTGAACCTGTGTAAACTTTATCTTAACCTAATTGTCCAGCACGGGTGAGTACTAATGTTGAGCTAAAGCTGTCTTTTACCAGCTTTTAAGCGTCTGGCCTTTATTTGGACTTTTCCTACAAAACTGTGTGCACAGGAATATGTATAAGAGATTGTGTGTGTATGTGTAAAAAGTTATATGCAGATGCTTGCAAAAGAATTATATGACATGAAATGTATGCAAAAATGGATAGACCATATCTCGGGTGGTTAAGGGTTCGTTGAGGATACGGCTTGGCTGCTCACATTATTTGATATCCCCAAGGATCTAGAAGAGTGTCCTCTTGGCCTAGGGATTCTGCCCCATAACCTTTTTGAAGAGAATCGTCCGGTGTAAATCTTTGCCCCCTGGTCAACGAGCATGTGCCTTTTGTTATGAGCTATACATCATTTGTCCCCAGGATTCTGACTCATGTCCTAAATTATGCAGTATCTACCTAAAGGGAGGTCATCTGAAGTAACGCCGCCTTATCACTCCAGGCATCAAAAGTCATTATTTTAAAGATAGTGCGTCTCTTGTGGATTTTCACACTAGCTTTTCTTCGCGAAAAATCCGTCCCTTTGGAGATTTTCACATAACCTTATGCCTTATTTTTGCCTGGAATGGACCCAACCCACTCCAGTGGCTTTTATTCATCTAATGTTTCGTAGGATAGACTGCCTGTTTTCAGGTTTTCACCATGCCATTTGGCCTAACTTTTGCTTAAAGAGCCAGTTACGGTTTTTATCTCTAACAGCCTTTTTTTATTTTTTTTTATTTTTTGGTTTCTTTGGCTGGAGAGGCTAAAATCCTTTCGCTTTTTGAATGATGGCTACAAATTTCCCCATGAATGTGCTGGCGACTAGCTCGAAACCAATGATGGGGCAAGTCTATTAAAGTGCCAGGATAATGATAGCAATGGAGGCTATACATAGTAAATTGCGCATATTTAAAGAAGAAATAATGCGCTACTTTTTATCCTGGAACTTAAACCATTTTGAGCATGCGAGATAAAATGCTCTGCTTACATTAATATATTATTGCGTAAATGCATATGTTCCAGTCCCATTTCATCACACATATCATTATTTGGCATTAATCTTAAAAATACAAAACCCTATCTAATCTCGAGACGGATCCTAAAAGCATCAAACTCCTGTTATCAATCCACCCCTCGAGTTTTAATGATTGAACATTTTCTCTCTACCCCTAATTTTTTCCCAAGATGCTTTTTTTCGGTTTTCACCTCGACGGGGTGCCCAATTTTAGCAAGGTCACATTTTTTTCTAATTTTCGACCCGCGGGGCATTTATTATTATTATTATTATTATTATTATTATTATTATTATTATTATTATTATTATTATTATTATTATTATTATTATTATTATTATTATTATTATTATTTCTTTCTTTTTTTTAGAGCCTTTGCCATGGGACCTATTGATTCCTTTGAGCTTACCTTCATCATTGTTAACCAGGACAGTTGTTCTTTCTGATAAGGCTTCACCTTGATCTTGGTGCAAACTGGTGTAAACAGTGAGCTCCCTGTGTAGACCTTGACTGTAAAAGCCCGTACCTTGTTTTTTGTTGATTTTGGCCATTCAACTATTGAGGTAGCTCTCAATAGTTGAGATTGGGTTGCAGGTTGGCCTCAAATGGCTGTGGTTTTTTTTCTTTTTTCTTTTTCTTTTCTTTTTATTTTTTGTTTATTTTCTTTTATTTTGTTTCGTGAAGGTCCAAAGCTTCGTCCATCTTGAATTTGATAATTCGGCTTTTGAGGCAACTCCTTATTAATTAGAGCTTGGCTTTGTTTGGCCATATTGTATGCATCCTAAATGTTAGGTTGACAAATTGAAGCAGGTTTAGCATGTCATTCTAGGTCCAGGCAAAGGCATTTTTTCATCTCTGCTTTTTCATTTTTTCGTTTTCTTTTCTTTTTTTTCAACTCTCAAGTTTATCTCACTTCAGGAGTGATATCAGATGCCAACAGGATCTTGAGATTAAATGAGACAGTATTCATTAAGTTAATATCAAATGTAAATGACTTGTGGTTGTGATCATGCATAATGAAATCATGAGAAACATAAATAAAAAGTCATTAATATAATTAACATAAACAATACTGCATACATCAAGATTGAAAAAGTTCAAATATAAAAAGCACATCTACTAGAAGGTTTCCTCTCCCACTTCTTGCGATGCTGTAGACACCTTCTGGAGCCCTTACAACTCACGTTGTCTTCTTTTGATGCTCTGGATCAGCAATCTATTTTCTATCAATGAGGTCCTGAATTTGATTCCTCAGAGTTCAACATTCGTCAGTGTCATGCCCTGTATGCTGATGGTAGGCACAATAGAGATCCGCTCGGTGATTGGGATGCCCCTGACTTCTGGCGGGCTTAGCAGGCATTGGCTGTAGCTTACCTTCCTTCATCAACCTTTTAAGTACCCAAGACAATGATCTGCCTAGATTGGAAAAATGCATTTGGTCTGCTTTGGTAACTGCAACATCCACCGCGTTTCCAGTTTGATTTCCAATGTCAGGCCCTGCTGACTTTCCTACCCCGATTACCGTAATTTCTTCAGGTATAATTTCATTGCTAGCCTTCCTTTCTAGGTATTCTCCTTCAGCTTCTATGCCTATGTTTTTTAGGGACTCCCAGTACTTTATATCCTTCATCTTTAGCACCTCTCCCAAGTATAGGCTAGCATTTCTGATGAATAACGTTATCTAATCAGGGGCATCAGGTTTTTTTTTTTTCATTTTCATGACCCAATTTCTCCATCTGGTAAGGTAATCATGGAATGACTCTCCCAACTTCAATTAAAGTAGCTCTAGGTCTTTTAGGGTGAACTGTATCCTTGTACTGCAATCATATTGCTTAAGAAATTCCTCCGTCAGTAGCTTCCAATCCTCTTTTGACCTCCTATCCAGTCCATGGTATTAATCGACTACAAGCCCTGTTAAGCTCCGGTAGAAATATTCTACCTTTAGGTTTCTGGTCAGAGTTATACCCTTCATCAATAACGAGTACTATTTTACATGTGCTGTCGGGTCTGAGGTGCCATCAGACTTTGGCATGTCGGGCATCTTAAAATTTTGGGGAACTCGATGTTCGCCATCCAGCTCTTTGTCCTCGGGAGTCATGCCTTTCCCTCTTGTCAGCAAGCGAGTTATAGCTTCGAAACTCTCCTCCATTTTTCTTCACATTGCCTCCTCTAGCTTCGGCGACTTCCCTTTTATTACCATCGACTCCTCTTGCTCCTCTTCCCTTAAGTCACTCTCAGACCTAGGAGCTTCTCTACACTCTACATGTGCTGGCGCTCTGGGTTCAACTGTAGGTGGGTCAACTACTGTAGGGGGATCCTCTCTAGCATCCCCTTATTCATCTTACCCCCTGGCCGGAGCAGCAATTATTGCCCAGCAAGTGGCGCTAAAGTGGCAGTAAGATTTCCCATCATTGCCATCATTTTGGCCTCAAATTCTTCTATTTTCCTTTCCACTTCTTCAACAATCATTGCACAGGTTGCACTAAATTCTTCTGATGGGTTAGCCATACTTGTTTCGATTGATAATTCTGAAGAAAATATTTTGCTGCTGTCTAAAAGTGAATTTGAACCCCGATCTAACACTAGTTCCGGTAGTCCGAAGAACAGAATCTTTCTTAGCCGACCGTTGGGACCTCTAAACCACCTGGACAAATCTATGATGGCTGCAGAATACACCTTATTAGGATGATGCATGATTGAAATACAATGCATGGTCGTGCTGATGCAGCATAGACAAACACATGCAAGCAAATAGATCCTTCCAACCTTATCTCTCCCACACACAAGGTAGTGCACTCTCTTTCCTAGGTGGGCATGATCCATGGGTTAACGGGAAACCCATTCGACACGTATGGCGCACGGCAAAAAATCAGCAGCATAACACCTATTATCTAATGTACATACGTATAGGTTTAGGCCATTATGCATTTAAACACTTCAATTAAATTAAGATGCGCCCACCGGGGCATGAAAGCCTTTGATGAATGTCTATTTAATTTAGTTGATTTTGTTCAATATATAATGGCCCACGTAGCAAGCATGGTACATTTCACTTAAGGGAAGTATCTATTGACATTATATGAGCTTTGGTTAAAGGTATGATACTTTAGGACTACCCAAGTATGGTCCCTGCCAATGGGTCTAGCTCATCACGAGCATAACAACCAATCGGATCTCCATTTGATATACCAAAAGGTACTAGGCTTGAGCTCGTGATTATTCTTAACACTTTCCTACATTGAGTGAATGTAAGGTCGCACTTCGGGAACGCACTGGGGTAAAATAAGGGACCATACTAGCATAAATCTAAGGCTCTAACATGTATGCAATGCAATTTTAAAGAAGAGATAAAATTTTAATTTATAAAAAACCCAATTATATCATTAACTAAGATAGTTTTGGAGCAAAGTTTCAAAGGTCACCAGCAGAGTCGCCACTGTGACGTGAGCCGAACCCGATCATTTCCCGGAAGGCCCACTTTTAGGGTTTGAGAGGGTTCGCATCTTTTGATCTTGCGCAACATGAGATATTTGGAATCCGTACCAAATAAAACATTGGGAAAGTCCATCTAATCCCATGAAACCTTTAGGCACCTTTGAGATATTTTGGAGCCGCCACCTAATTTACAAGAAATTGAAAAAGTTCATCTAACCTCGGGGTCTAAACCAGAGAAAGATTTGGAACTTCACTCTTATTAATGCCTTGGTTAATTATAAATGAATTTTTAATATTAAATTTTCATCTCTCTTCTCACGCGGTTATGCAAATTAATTTAAGTGCACATCAAGCATTGAAAGCAAACGGTAAAGAAAACGATAAATAAGTAAAATACAAAGCAAATTACAAAATAAAATTGGGACAAAAAATACAATCCCCCAAAATATAAAACTAAAATAAGAAATTAAATAAATAAATTGGGACAAAAATACAATCCCCCGAAAAAAAAATAAGAATTAAATAAATGATAAAATCAAATAAATAAATAAGCATACATAAATTGAGATATTTATTTAAAAATAGAAACATTGGTTCCTTCATACATACTTAGAAAAAATTAAATAGTTATTTTTTAATCATTATTAAGAAAATCGGGATGAGTGATCCCATTTTAAAGAAAATTAACTCTTATTTAAAAGTGATATTTTATTGGTTGAAAATTAGGATATTGATCCCATTTTATTAGATAAAATTCCAATTTATTAATAAAATATTTTTTGTGATTTTCTTTGTAACATGCACAAAATAAACTAAATTTATTAAAAATTACATAACAAAAATGAATAAAAGAAACATAATAAAAATGACAAATCGAACCAAAAAGTGTCTCCAAATCTCCATGGACTCCCATTTGCTATTGAGAATGCTCACGTAAAAATAAGGATTATAGACAATAGAAGCAAAATAAACTAATATTAGTAAATAAATCTATAAAATCAATTAAATTTAATAAACTAATAAAAATAAATATTATTACATCAAATAATGAAATATTAAATAAACATTATAAAATAAAATTAAAATCACACACAAAAATACATAACATGCCAATTATGGGTTGAAAAGCATAAAAAACGGAGTAACAATAAGTTAAAAGGCCAAAAGAGACAAAAAGAGGGGTGAGGGGAGGCCTGGCCACGAGGGGCAGGCTGGCCGCCCCTCACCTTCTTCTTGCCCCTCGTGGGCATGAAGAATGGTGAAAAAAGTGAAGGAAAAAAATGACAAAAAATTACAAATCAAACTGAGAAATTTACCCTCAGAATTACTCGATCCGAAAAGTAAGAATGTGTATCGATTCCTTGTCAACAATTTTCAAAGATTTGAGGAAGAAAAAAAATTAAGAAGAAAAATCGTTTTCTTTTTTCCATCAAAAAACACAAAAAATAATCCTTTCCAAAAATCACCAAAAATCCCCCTCTATCTCTCTAAGAAAATCCCTTTTATATCAGATAATAAATTCAATTAATTCCCCCATTAATTTTGAAACAGAAAAAACCTTTAAAATCCCTCAAAAAATGGATTAAAAATTTAAAAAAAAAGGGAAAAAACCGACGAAAAACAAGTTTTAGCCAAAAAAATGCCCTGGGGGCGCCGGGCAGATGAGGGGCAGGCTCGCAGGTTGCCCCTTAGCACGCGTGCTCTATGCACGCGAGGCGCGCACCCGACCTGCCTGCGCACAAGGAGTGCCTGCCCTCGCACGCCTGCGGCCGCACGACGCCGAACTTTTTTGACACAAAACTATCATTTACATCCTTCTTTTTTTTTTATTTTTAATTTAAAATATATATTTTTTATTTATTTTTAAAAAGCAATTTTGATAAGAAAACTATTACTTTCAACTTTTTTTTGCCTGTGAACTGGCACTTAGTTTCATCATTGAGTAATCCTGATCTGAACTGCATCGGGATCCGATGTCTATAGTACGGCTTGGCTGCTCACATTTTTTTATGCCTCCAAGGACTAGAAGAGTGTCGTCTTGGCTTAGAAATTCTAATCCGTAATCTTTTTAGAAAGAACCATCCCATATGCATCTTTGCCCCAGGTGAACTAAAAGTTGTACAGCGTTTTGCCCTAAGGCTTTGACTAGTGTCCTAAATTTTGCATTATTTGCCCGAAGGGAGATTATTCGGACCGCCTTATCGCTCCATGTACTCGTGGTCATTTATTAAAAGTAGTGCATCCCTTGTGAATTTTCACACTAGCTTTTTTTTGCAGGAAATACGTCTTTTTGCGAATTTTTACATAACTCTGTGCCTAACTTTTGCTTGGAATGGACCAATCCACTCCAGTAGCTTTTATTCATTTTATTTTTTTATAGGGCAGACTGCCTGTTTTTAGGTTTTCATCCTATCATTTGGCCCAAGTTTTGCTTAGACAGCCAGTTACGATTTTCATCTCTAATGGCCTTTTTTTTTGGAAGGGTAGAATTTGTCACATGAAGTGTTATTATTATTGCCTTGAGACTTGCTCCAGTATATGTCCCTATGCATGCCACAAGTTTCTTTTAACCATTCAATTGCATGTTTATGCTTGGCTCATGCATGCATTCCTATCTATATGCACCATATAGCAACAACAATAATCATGACTAGATATGTGATGCAAAAACACAAGTTTTATTCAATCTCAGGGAGTAACACCTCGAGCGCATTTGACTCATGTTATCAATCGGCCCTCTCAAGTTTTCTTGATTGAATATTTTTTCTTAACCCCTAATTTTTGTCTAGGGCGCCTTTTTCAGGTTTTCGACCTAGCAGGGTGCCTAATTTTTGCAAGGTCACCTATTCTCGATTTTCGACCCCGTAGGGCATTTTTTCTCTTCTCTTTTTTTTTTCTTTTTCTTTTCCTTTATTTTTTAAGCATTTTCTATGAGACCTCCTTCCGTCCGTCAGCATCTATTTGTTCCTTTGAAATTACTTTCATCATTGTTAGCCGGGAGACTGCTCCTTCTGACAATGCTTCTTTTTTTTAGCAACAAAGGCTTCATCTTGACCCATTGTGCAAACTCACGGAGACAGTGAGTTCTCTTATTTGCAACCTAACTATGAAATTCTGCACCTTGCTTTTGTCGGCTTTGATGGCCTAACCCCTTAATGGTTGAGACTGAGTTATAAGTTAGCCTTATATGGTTTAGGACAAAACTGTAGGATTTTTTTTCTTTTCTCTTTTTCTTCTATTTTTTTTAGCACTAAAGCATTCATCTTGACCTATTACGCAAACTGGCAGAGATAGCGAGTTCTCTTATTTGGAGCATGACTGTGAAATCCTGCACCTTACTTTTGTCTGCTTTTGAAACTTTGATTGCTGTTAGGTTGGCAAATTGAAGCAGGTTGTCCTAGCAATGCCATTGTCAATTTTCAGCATGTCATTCCAGGTCCAGGCAAAGCCTTTTCTTTTTTTTATTATTTTATTATATTTTATCTCACTTTAGGAGTCAGGTTGGATGCGGCCAAGATATTTTTTCCTTGAGATTGAATGAAATAGTATTTATTAAACCAATGCCTTAATCACGATTATTACTATGCATTATGCGATAAGATATGATAACGCATATATAAGAGAAACAAGTGCATAACATAGTTCAGCAACACACTTTATATCATAAAAAGAATGGCATTGTAATAACTCTAATTCTTTTTTTCTTCCTCTGGGCCCGGCATCAATTCTTGAATGCGGTCTTATAGAGGATGACAGTAATCTATTCTATGCCCCATGTACTGGTGATATGGATAATACCAATCTACTTTATGTCTAGGCTGCCCTTGTCTTGGGGTAAGCCTTGCTGGCAATGGTTATAACGTCTCTTCCTTGATAAGATGGGTGAGGTGCAAAGACAATGGCTTTCTTGAGATGGTGAAGTGATGCCGAGTTGATCCTGTGGCTGAGACTTCTGTTGTCCATTCTTCTTTCCCTCCAGGGGCTACAAACTACTTGTTATCGATAAGATCCTAGACTCAACCCCTTAAGATTCAGCAAGCATTTGTCAAGTGGCCAGTGTGCTAATGAAAAGCACATAATTGATCAGATCTATGTCCTGGCAAGCCTTGATCTCTAGCTGGTCTATACGGCAAAGGTTATAGCTTTCTTTCCTTAACTAGCCGTTTAAAAGCCCAAGACAAAGGTTGTCCTAGATTAGAGTAATGCCTCTGAGTTGTTTTAGCTGCTAATATTTCCCCTATCCTTCGGGTACCACCGCTATTATCATAGCAACCAACTCCTAAACTTACAGGGCCAACAATAGTCTTGTTGAGATGCACCTAGGTAGTTGCAAGCTTAGACTTCATAATTTTTCTTCAAGATCAGCTAGCTTCTTTTTCATGCTTGAGAAATTGGGAATTCCCATTGACAGCAAAGGCTCTAGTCCTTCTGCCTTTCCTACTTGCTCTTGTAACCGTATCAAAGACCTGTCTGATATGTCACCTAAGCACGGACCTAAGCCTGACCTTAAATCATATTCTGCCCTTCACGCTTTACTCTTTAGAGCTTGCATCACTGCTCAAATTGTCTTCCTTTTCATGAAAAAAGTTATACTCTAGAGTAGGCTTCTCAGCTATTGCTTGCTCAACTGGCGAAACAAAGGGTACCTTGACTCTGGGCTCGAAAGCAAACAAAAGCACTGCAGTCATCGCTGTATGAGTCTTTCTGATCGTGGCTAATTCAACTTAGTCACCATAAGCTGAGCTTGAAGAACAAGCGTCATAGCATCCATTCTTTCCTTAATCATGGCCAGCAACCTTTTTTCAAGCTTCTTAAACCTTCTATCCATCTCTTGGGCAATTAGGGGCACAAGTCTCATCATCCTGTTGCAAAGGGTCAGCCACCTATAATACTTACAAATGTTCTGGTAAGGATGTCATACCTCTGTCGACCAAACCGGACCCTGATTGCTCTTTAGACAACTATTAGGATCCCTAAACCACCCAAATAAATGGTCTATGATAGCTGAAAGGTAAAGGGGTTAGGATGATGCATGCAATGCATGAAAAAAATTTATGCACAAGATGACACGTACATCTGAAGATTATATGCACAAAATATAATGTACACACACGGAGGAAACTAATTAATTTTTTTACATGAATAACACATAATGCATGAACATGCAATGCAACATCCATAACCACATGCAAGTAGATAGATCCTTCCAACCTTGTCTCTCCCACACACGAGGTTATGCAATCTCTTTCCTAGATGGGCTTGATCCATGGGCTAACAAGGAACCCAATGGATGCGTATAGTGCACGATGAAAAATCAGCAACATAACATCTTTTTATTTAAAGCGCATACGTATAGGTTTTGGCCATTATGTATTCGAAAACTTCAATCAAATTAAGATGGACCCGTTAGGGCATGAAAACCTTTGATGAAAGACCATTTAATTTAGCTAATTTTTTCCAATATATAATGGCCCATTTAGTAAGCACATTATTATGGTACATGTCCTCTAGTGGAAGTTTCTATTGCCATTACATGAGTTTTAGTCAAAGGTGATGAAATTTTAAGGCTATCCAGGTATGGTTCCTGCCAACGAGTCTAGCTTATCACGAGCATAATAACCAATTAGGTCTCCATTTAATATACCATGATGGTACAAGGCTTAGACTAGTGATTATCTTTAATACTTCTCAACATTGAGTGAACGTAGAGTCGTGCTTCGAAAATGCACCGGGTTGAGAATATGGACCATCTAGCATAGTTTTAAGTCTCTAGCATAGATGCAATGCAATTTTTTGAAAAGAGATAAAATTTTAATTTGTAAAAACTAAATTATATTTATAACCAAGTCTTGAAGTCCCCAGTGGAGTCATCAGTGTGATACGTGTCGAACCTGTTATGTGTTTTCCAGGAGGGCCAGCTTTTAGGGTCCGAAAGGGTTCGCTTCTAGATCTTGGGTAACATGAGATATTTTGGAATGTCTATCCCAATAGAATATTGGGGAAGTTCATCTAATCGCATGAAACATTTAGGCATCTTTAAGGTATTTTGGAGTCACCACCCAATTTACAAAAAATTGGGAAGGTTAATATGATCTCGGAAGTCTAAGCCAGAGAGTGATTCGGAACTTCACTTTTATTAATGCCTTAGTTAAATAATAAATTAGCCTTTAATTATTAAATTTCCATCTCTCATCTCACACATCATGCAATTTATTTAAGGCGCACATTAAGCTTCAAAAAAAATAGTAAAAAGCGATAAATAAATAAATAAAATAAAAATAAATTACAAGATGAAATTTGGGACAAAAATACAATCCCCCAAAAAATAGAAAGCTAAAATAAACAAATAAGTAACAAGCATAAAATGAGGTATTAATTAGGATAGGAACATTGGTTTTTTCATGCACACTTAAAAAATTAAAGAGTTATTTTTAGGCATTATTGAGAAAATCGAGATGAGTGATCCCATTTTATAAAAATTAACTCTCCTTTTAAAAATGAGATTTTATTGGCTAAAATTAGGACATTGGTCCCATTTTATTATAAAATACTCAATTTATTAATATAAATATTTTTGTGACTTTCTTTCAATTTTATGTGCATAAAATAAATAATTTTATTACAAATTACATGACAAAATAAATAAAAAGCAAAATAAAAAAATGTTAAAAATAATAAATCAACCAAAATAAATCTCCTGTATCTCTTCCTCCATTCGCAAGAGTGCTCAAACCAAGAAAAACAAGGATTGAAACCAAAAACAAACAAAAATAAAATTAATGTTAGTAATTAAATCAATAATCAATTAAAATATATAAAATAATAAAAATAAAATAAAGTGCATTATGAATAACAAATAAATTAAATGATATAATGAAACAAATAAATTAATAGATTAATAAATTAACACACACACACATAATAATAATAATAATAATAATAATAATAATAATAATAATAATAATAATAATAATAATAATAATAATAATAATAATAATAATAATAATAATAATAATAATAATAAAGGATGAACCATCAAGTAAATAAATAAAATAAAAAATATTACAAAATATTAAATCTATGACTAAAATCACATAAAAACAAATAAATACATAATAGATCTAAAAATCTACATGGTAATTAATTGACTGTAAATAAAAAAATAATAAAAAATATAGAATATAAAATCGAGTTCAGAATATTTACCTTCAGAGTTCGAAATCAATAGAGGGAATAAAATGAATGATTTCATTGTCAAGATCCGCAAGAATTAAATCAAAAATAAGAAAAATATAAACTTTCTCTCTGGAAAAATAATTGCAAAAAACTTGTTTAAAGAAACAAAAAACAAAAATGAGAAAATTGGATCTCAAAAGCAATGAATTATTTTTTTTTTATTTCAAAATCAATTTTTCAATCAAAAAATTCAATCTGAATTTTTTTAGAAGAAATTTTGTTAAAGAAGAAGAATTAAAAAAAAAGTAGAATTTTTCTTGAAGAAAAGAAAAATTGCAACCAAAAATCTCTCCCCCTTTTCCGTCTCTTTCCTTTTCTATTTAAATATTTTTAGAGAGAAAAAACTAGTTCATTTAGGAAAAGAATTTGTATTTTAATCAAATTCTTCCTTATATAAGTTTAAAAATCGAGAAATCCTTGAAAATCCCAGAAAAAATAGATAAAAAATCAATTTTTACACAAAAATCCCAATTTTTAGCTTAAAACGACGTTCTGTAGCTCGCAAGTGGCGAGGGGCGGCCTGGACGCACGTCAGCGCGCGGGGTGCCCAGGCCTCGTGCGCGCACGTGCTACGCACATGCGAGCCAGGGGCAGGACGCCCCAGTGCCAGCATGCACTTGGTGCGCGAGGGCAGGCTTGGCGGTCGCAAGCCTCTGAAATTTTTTTATTTTATTTTAAATGGAAACTTGATAAGGAAAATATCACTTTTAACCTTTTTACCTACGAACAGACATTTAATTTTATCATTAGTTAACCCTGATCTGAGCTGTCTCGGGACCTGGTGTCTACAGAAATGTATTTATTTTATTTATACTTGGTTTATCACGTACATTTGGGACTTCATTAAGAAGTCAGTTTCCTTTATTTGTTTCCGACTAAGCTATTGCTAAGCACATTTTTTTAATCCGTATAGGTTCAAGTATTAAGGCGATCCTCAAGGACTTCAGTGGCTTTAGTGATTAATACTATTTAGTCAGTATCCAGTGTTTGATACCATATTTGGTATTCATGCTCCCGTTATCCACCCTTAATTAAGATTCAAGCAACATAAGAGTTTTAGTGTTATTAAAGCTCTAAGTGCATGCTAGTGAAATGATTAGGAGTTAGTTAAGTGACAATATATGAATGCATGTCAATGTTAACTTTAATATCTATGTTTAGTGAATGCATGTTTAATAAGGAAATGAAGTGAACATGATTAATTACTTAATTATTATAAGATGTATTTATTTTATTTATACTTAGTTTATTGATGGGTGTCGAAGCCACCAAAAATAAATACCTCAATTAACCTACCAAATAAATTGCAAATAGGGTAAGAAATGGTCGAATCCACAGAGACTAGCACTGAAATAATTCTAAATAACCAGATTTTTAACAATAAAAATATAAAAAGGGGGAATTTTCATGAAACAAAAGCGATCAAATACTGAAATTGAAGAAATAAATAAATAAACAATAAATTGATTAAAAGAGAATTCAATATGCAATAAATTCCAATTAAAGATATTCACAGCACAGGTTTAATTCAACTGATCATTGATGAAAAAATAAATTTAAAAATCATATAATGGGCCAGTTATAGCCGTCGGCTTTGCGCTCTCGACCTAATCTCTCCGTATTATTGAATTAATCAAGTAAGACTATAATTAATTTCTAATCAATAAATAACCCAAAACATGCGCAAGGATTTAATTTATTGACAGCATTAATGAAAGAGAAAGACCTGACCTAAGCCAACCAACCTCACGCGATATCAATTTAGACCAAATCATGCATCTACTTAGTGCAACAACCCTTGTGAGGAAGCTACAATGATTGCCACTTGTTGTTAACTCTACTAAATAATTACGGATTTAGCAAATTTAACTAGCAATATATTATCTATTTAGATGAACAACGGCGCCTCATTGAACATAAAATAAATAATAATCGAGATATGGTTTCTCTAAACTTCAGTAGATAACATGAACATTATATGAAATTAAGACCAATAAATTATTGCAACAATCTCACAGTGAATAAAAACCTGGTTTTGAATTGATCTTTAACTGAAACAAGAGTATTTAGCCACACATAATTGAAATAAAATCAAAATTAAATTAAATTGAGAAAATAAACTCTCTGTTACAGCCTTGAGAAAAACGCAGATGAAGAAGGAATAGAAAGATATTACTGTTCACGTTTTCTCTAGGTGATATAGGAGTAAAAACCTAGATAAGTTAGGAAAGAGATAAAATCCTATCTAAACTTGGAAAATAAATTACAAATATTAAATGTAATATTATCCTACTAAAAATACTTCCTAATATCCCCTTAATTACAGAATAATTATCTCTAAATATCTGATGAAGACCAGCTGGCGGCTAGGTCAACTTTTAAGTTAAAAACCCTAAATCTGCATCTGCTGTGGCGTCTTGCCCCTTAGCCTTGGGCAAGGCAGTTCCTTACCCTTGCCCCTTAGCCTTGGGCAAGGCTAAGCCCAAAATCAGTTTTCTGCTTCTAAATTCTTTGAATTTCCTTGGCTGTTCCATATTCACTCTATTTGGCTTCAATTGCTTCCTTTCCATCACTTTGACCCTAAAATGACAAAAATCATAAAACAAGTGAAAAGTACTAATTTAAAAATAAAGTACAATAAAGTGATGAAAAATAGACTAAAACATGCAACTTTAGGCACACATCAAATTCCCCCACACTTATCCAATGCTTGTCCTCAAGCATAAATTAAATCTCAAGCACAATCCTTTCAAAATTTCATTTACCCGAAAATCAAATTCCAAACCCATAAGTTCCCAATAAATCAAAATGTAAGGCAAGTTAAAGATAGAAATTCAAAACAATTTACCACATAATCATATTAAAACATGGGTATCTCAACTTACCTTTTAAAATTAGAAACAGCAAGGTTCACAAACATTAAACACACATAGATTTATATCCCAATTTAAGATTAAATCAATGCACAAAAGAAAACTTGTCAAACCAAATTAGACACTTTAATTTTCACAATTATCAATAGAAAAGGGAACAAGGAAAACCAGGAAATTCATTTCAATCTCTCTTTTTCTTTTTTTTTTTTTCTTTTTTTTGGACTGTAGTGGACTCGAGGGCACCCGGTTCTGACCCGCATACGCCCGGTCTTTCTAGTCAAAGAAAAGATTAAAATGCTTACAAGAAATGTAGAGATCCTTTTTACGCGAGGGTACCCGGTTCTGACCCGCATACAACCGGTTACTCAGATCACACAATTTCAAGTGGCTACTAGCTCTACTCTTAACCGCTTTTTGAGCGGACAGCGGAGTAAAATTTATTTTATTTTTTTTCTTTTCCTGGTAACCAAATTCCTTAATCCATAAGCAATCATACCAAACAAGTGTCCAAAGTAGTTTTAACAAGTTTCTAGAATACAAAGAATCTAATTTACACATGCAAAAGTTTATGTTTCACCTTAAGAATTGAACCTTGATATTTCTAATTCAAAAGATAATTAAGATCACCATAAATTGTATGAAAATGGATAAATAATCATGAACACTACTCAAACTTTGCCTAACAAATTGATGCATCAAAAACTAAATGATTTTGGAACTGATTTAGACAAACACTTTTCCCTAGGACTGTGATTGAAACTTAACAAATATTTAAGAACAAGATGGATGCAACATTAAACAAGGGGGCAAGCTTTAAAATTCTTATGAAAATGACAACCTAATGCACCAATCAAGCCAAACATTCCCATAAAAATCAGACTAAATTTTCCACAGAATTAGCCAAACAAACAAACAAACAAGATTAGGCATAAGAATTTAACAATTAAGCACTAAAGTAGCATAACAACTCAAAATTTTTACAATAATCAGCAGCCAAAACATCAAACTAGCGAAGGTTAAACGCCAACCCAAACTTTTGTGCAAATTTTCTCAAAATGGCTACTAAAACAATACTCTGTAGGAGCAGAATCATCAAGAGTTTTCACAAAATTCAACCAAATTAATAGAATTTCAAAAGGATTCAACATTGGGACCATGAAACCAGAATGCAATTCATTCAAATCATCCACTAGAAATTTTCTTCCAAAAATTAGCACAAAATTCACCAAGTCCTTGCATAAAATTTAGCTAATTAATCCCAATGTCAGTAACAAAAAGGAAACAACCCACATCGGCTAAATTAATTGACATCTAATCTGCATCATTTCAAATCAAAAGATCAACAAAAATTTTCCACTCAACCAGCAACAAGCAGCAACAAAATGACATCAAAGTGGTCCCAAAGCACCACACCAACAGTCATAGCATCTCAAAATCAAGATAGACACACAGCACAAAGCACACAGCACACAGCTCTTCTAATTCAGCCCCTCCCCCACACTTTCTCCTCGCATTGTCCCCAATGCAGAATTTGCACACAATCGTGGGGCGAAGGGCAACCAAAAGTAAAAGAAAATAAAAGAATACTGCCCTGGGGGAGGAGTGGAGCGTCGACATCATTGGGGTGCGGGGTGGGGTGGTGTGAACCCCACATGTCCGAAATAAGCCAGTAGGTTCTCGTACAGGTGCTGTACTGTGGTCTCCAATCGCTGCAATCGTTCCCTATCATCCGAGGACATTATGGAGGGCGATGCTGCTGTAGGTGCGCGAGATGTGGAGGCACCAGGTGTATGCTTCCTCTGCTTCTTAAAAAACTCTTTCCTCAAAATTAGCTAGGTGACCTGCATCCACAAATAAAATAGCTCCACCCTGCCCTCACTTAAGCAGGCGTAATTTATCAAGAAAAATCAAGTCCATTAGGTGCATATCACAGGATTTGTGCATATTAGTGGTGCCTAGGTCAACCAATTTGTGGTTAACAGCTAGTGATGTCATCAAAGACCCTAAAAACAATTTTTTGGGTGTTCTGGTTAATTTCTCAAATTTAATGGCAAGCCAATAACCTAAATTTACCTTCTTCTGGTGGAACATGCACCACATAAAAAACAATTCAGCCTTTGTGACCACTGTTGTGTCATCATTTCGTGCAGAATAATTAAAGGCTAAAAATCTATGAATGAAACGCAAGGCTGGACTCTGAATCAAATATGCTTTAGACTTACCCGGTGAAAATGTAATGTCAGATATGCCAGTCAAAGTGCGATAAACCTCAATATCATCAAAATCGGGTGGATAGTCACACAGCAGGTCAAGATATTCATGAGTTTTAGAATACTCCTCATCAATAAATCCTAACTGGATATTAAATCCAGTCACAGAACAAAATTTAAACTCACCCATCAAAGAATAAGATATAGCAAAAGGCTTAGTTAAATTAAATGTAGTCCCTTGGTGCTCAAACTCAAAAGTGTTATAGAATTCACGAACTAATGCATCATAAGCAGGGTAATTCAGCAAGAAAAATTTTCGCCAACCAATTCCATCAATTAAGTCAAAGACCTCTTCGTGAATATTTAAAGTATGCAAGGTTGGTTCATCAATACATTTACCAGGAATAATCTCAGTATGCTCAAGCAAATGAAAACCAGTACGATGTATTTCATTATCAAAAGCCAAATTACCTTCTAAGTCATGCATTATTGGTGGAAACTGGCTTTTACCTTCTGCCATTCGGGCTCGTTTTTATCAGCAAACAGGGGAGCTATCTGCTTCATCGTTGCCCACTGGTTTAGGTGGTGGCGTTGGTTCAGGCGGTGGCGTTGGTTCAGACATCTGGGGGATAGTAGCTTCATCATCTTCATCACTGCTTGTCTCTGGAATTTCAATTTGCCGTGATTTATAGGTAACCGGGCCTTTGCGCTTCTGAGCGGTGGATAAAGATTGTTGACGTGGGCATCGACTGGAAGCTGCGGTTGGTGTAGGATCCACACTAGGTGGCTGTTGAGTGGGCTCAGATGGTAGTGATGGAGGGGAGGTGGAGGGGGCTGGTGGGTCATCGGCGGGAGTGTTGGTACCCACGGATCTGCCACGTCGTGGCTTCTTGGGTGCAGAACTCTTTAATCTGACCATGGTGTGCTAGAGTAAGTGGAGATCGGAGGTTGCTTCTGGGTGATGAGGATCGGTGGTGGCTATTCTGGAGATGCATGCCGATCTTTGGTGGTTAAGAGGAGCGTCCGATCGTTGAGATCTGAGGTTGGGTCACGACGGTGAGCTGTGGCGTTGGGGGCTTGGGCGACGATCAGTGGTGGTGGTTCTTGGTGGTTGGTGGTCGGCGCTGGGAGCTTGTGAGCTGTAGAGTGAAAGTAAAAATAGAGATGTAAATTAATTTTGTTAGGGTAAATGAAAATAATGGCAAATGGGTAAAATAAATTAACTCAAGTGAAGTAAAATAACTCAATTGAATTAAAAATAGAACTAAAACCAAGAATTAAAACGCAGTAACCTAACAGACCGATTAAACCAGAATAAATTGAAGATAGCCTGCAATTCAAAAGATTAAATAAAGACCCATCAAATACTCCATTAAAACCACCCTTAACTACTTATTCCTCAAAAACATGGCATTAGTTTGCTTGAACCATTAAATATTATGTGCCCAAAATAAATGTCCAACGCTATCATTCTGAATTTCCCATTTGTTACCAACATACCTGTGAAGAAAAAGAAGCGAAGTTAACCATGATAATGTAATCAGGTAGAAGAAGGCAGTAAGCTAAAATAAATTAAATAAAATTGCAATTAAATTCAAATAGGTATCTGTTAGCCTTGAACAAGGCTAAAGAGTGGGTTGCCTCCCAGAAGCGCCTTTGTTTAACGTCTTTGGCTAGACGTTTCTGTTTCAATTCTCTTCCATAGGCAAAGCCAGCTGTGTTTCTTCATGTCCTTATGCTACAAACCCTTCATAGAATGGTTTAAGGCGATGACCATTAACTTTAAAAAATTTTCCATTCTTCATGCTCTGTATTTCAACTGCACCATGAGCAAAAACGTTAATAACAACAAAAGGTCCTATCCATCTGGACCTTAATTTTCCTGGAAATAATTTCGAACGTGAATGAAATAATAAAACTTTCTGTCCTATTTGAAATTCTTTCCTAGAGATCATCTTGTCATGGAACCTTTTTGTTTTCTCCTTGTAAATTTTGGAACTTTCATAAGCTTCATTCCTTAATTCTTCAAGTTCTTAGAGCTCTAATTTAGGGTTCTCTCCCGCTGCTTTTAGCTCCATGTTGCACTGCTTTATAGCACAATATGCTCTGTGTTCCAGCTCTACAGGTAAGTGACATGGTTTGCCATACACCAATCGATATGGGGACATTCTTATTGGCGTCTTGTATGCAGTTCTATAAGCCCAAAGAGCATCTTCTAGCCTCAAACACCAGTCCTTTCTATTTAGATTCACCGTTTTCTCCAATATAGATTTGACTTCTCTGTTGGAAATTTCAGCTTGCCCACTGGTTTGGGGGTGGTAGGCAGTTGATAAGCGATGTGTAACTCCATACTTTTTCAACAATGCATCCATAATTTTATTACAGAAATGTGTTCCTCTGTCACTTATGAGCACTCTTGGGGTCCCAAACCTGCAAAATAAATGATTTTTTATAAAATTGACCACAGTTTTGGCATCATCAGTTCGTGTGGCCTTAGCTTCCACCCATTTAGAAACGTAATCTACTACGAGTAAAATATAAGTATTCCCATAAAAAGATGGAAAAGGCCCCATGAAATCAATACCCCACACATCAAATATTTCACATACTAATATAGGTGTGAGTGGCATTTGATCTCGATGCCTAAGATTACCTGTCCTCTGGCATTTGTCACAAGACTTACAATATAAATACGCATCTTTAAATAATTGAGGCCAAAATAAACCACATTCCAAAATCTTTCTGGCTGTTCTTTTGGGGCCAAAATGGCCTCCACATGCTTCTGAGTGACAGAATTGCAAGATAGACTGCACTTCACTATCAGGGACGCATCATCTAATAATTTGGTCAGAACAGTATTTCCACAAGTATGGTTCATCCCAAGCATAGTATCTGGCATCTCTCTTCAACTTGTCCTTCTCAAATCTGGAAAGGTCTTCAGGGACAGCACCTGTAACCAAAACATTCACAATGTCAGCATACCAGGGGCTGTTAGTTACTATGACAAATAAATGTTCATCTGGAAAACCATCATTGATAGGCAATGCATCTTCATTTAACAACAATCTGCTGAGATGATCAGCCACCGAATTCTCAGAACCCTTTTTATCTCTAATTTCAAGATTAAATTCCTGTAGTAAGAGAATCCACCGGATTAAACGAGGCTTAGCTTCCTTCTTTTTCAGTGAATATCTTAAAGCTGCATGATCAGAAAAAATAATTACTTTAGTACCCAACAAATATTGTCGAAATTTTTCTAAAGCAAAAACAATAGCTAAAAGTTCTTTCTCTGTTATTGAGTAGTTGCTTTGAGCACTATCCAATGTTCTTGAAGCATAATAGATAACATGGGGATTTTTTCCAATTCTTTGGCCAAGAACAGCCCCTACTGCATGATTACTGGCGTCGCACATTATTTCAAGGGGGAAATCCCAGTTTGGGGGCTGGATAATCGGCACAGAGATCAGTCTCTCTTTGAGTGCATCAAATGCATCCTTACAGGCTTGATCAAACTCGAAAGTCACATCTTTTTGCAACAATTTACACAGTGGTTGGGTGATTTTGGAGAAATCTTTGATGAAACGTCTATAAAAACTTGCATGTCCAAGGAAAGAACGAACCTCCTGCACACTTGCAGGGTAAGGTAGAGATTGTATAACATCAATTTTAGCCTTGTCTACTTCTATACCTTTAGAAGATACAATGTGACCCAGAATCACCCTTGATCTACCATAAAATGGCATTTCTCATAATTAAGGACCAGATTAGACTCTAAACATCTTTTCAAAATCTTGATTAAGTTAGACAGACATTCATGAAATGAATTTCCATTAACCGTAAAATCATCCATAAATACTTCTATTATTTTCTCAACATAATCTGAAAAGATGCTTACCATACATCGTTGGAAAGTCGCTGGAGCGTTGGAAAGTCCAAATGGCATCCTATGGTAGGCGAATGTGCCAAAGGGACAGGTGAATGTGGTTTTCTCCTGGTCTTCGGGTGCCACCGGTATTTGATAAAAACCTGTATAACCATCAAGACAACAGTAAAAAGATTTTCCAGCAAGTCTTTCTAGCATTTGATCAATAAAAGGAAGTGGAAAATGATCTTTTCTAGTGGAGGCATTTAATTTTTGGTAGTCTATATAAACCCTCCACCCGTTTTGGATGCGGGTGGGCACCATCTCTCCATGTTCGTTCTCCACAACCGTAATTCCTGTTTTTTTGGGCACAACTTGGACCGGACTCACCCAATTACTGTCTGAAATTGGGTAGATCACTCCTGCATCCAGCATCTTTTATATTTCCTTCTTTACCACTTCCATCATCGGTGGATTCAATCTTCTTTGTGCTTGGCTGCTGGGCTTAATGTCCTCTTCCAAATGAATCCTGTGCATGCAAGTAGAGGGACTTATGCCTTTTATATCAGCAATGGTCCATCCAATTGCCTCCTTATGCTCTCTTAAAGCTTGGATCAGTAGCTCTTCCTCCTTAGGGTGCAGCTTATTAGAAATTATCACTAGGAGTGTTTTCTCTTCACCCAAGTAGACATACTTCAAATGGTCAGGCAACACCTTAATCTCCAATTCTGGTGCCTGCATCACAAATGGCAAAAGCGTTTTGTTAGTGCTGGTTAATTCCATATGATTAGAATCACATACCATCGGTTTTAAATCTTCTAACTCCATCACTACTTCTTGCAACTCATCCCCAATACCCAGTTCTTCTTCCACTGCATCAAACCTGTCCCTATGAACATTTTCAGTCCAAGCAACCTGCAACTTGTCAGTCCCACTCATTTCAAACACTTTTTGAGTCAATGGTTCAATAACATCAATTCCACATACAGAAGCTATTTCATTTGGATATTCATAACATCATACATGTTGAATTGCACTATTTCACCATCAAATTCCATCGTAAGAGTACCTTTGTATACATCAATTTTAGTTCTAGTTGTTTGAAGAAAAGACCTACCTAACAAAATGTCAGCTGAATCACCTGAATTTCCTTCATCATCCATGTAAATTACATAAAAATCAGCAGGAAAAATTAAACCATTCACCTGAACTAACACATCCTTTAGTAATCCCTCAGGATAGACTATTGACCTGTTGGCCAGTTGAATAACTATTCCTATTTCTTCTAAGGGTCCAGCATTCAAAGAGGTATAAATGGACTTAGGCATGATATTTATAGACGCACCTAAATTACACATAGCTCTTTTAACAATTAAATTACCAACTTTACAAGAAATAGCAAATATACCTTTATCCTTGCATTTTGTTGGCATTTTTCTTTGGATAACAGCTGAAACATTTTCATTCACAGTAATTTTCTCACAGCCAACCTGTTTTTTCTTGTTAGTGCAAAGCTCTTTAAGAAATTTCGCATATTTCGGTATTTGTTTAATTGTATCAATCAAAGGAATATTTACCTCAACCTTACGAAATGTCTCAAAGATATCTTTTTCCTCTTTCTCCTTTTTAGATTTAACTAATCTTTCAGGAAATGGGGGCTGCACAACTAAAACAGGGGGCTGCTCTGAATTTTCACCTGTGGGCTGCACTTTTTGCTCAATTTCTGCATCCTTCTCTACTCCTTTTTGCTTTTTCTGACTTTCTCCTTTAGGTAGGGGCTACTCCAGCTCTTTTCCACTCCTTAGAATAATTACACTTGCATTTTGTCTTGGATTTTCTATGGTTTGTGAGGGCAAACATCCTTGGGACTCAATTCTACTCAATGATTGTGCCATTTGGCTCATTTGTGTCTCCAAATTCTAAAGCCTTGAGTCTAATTTCTTTACATGCTGCTGGAGATCCTGCATATTATTAGTCAAAGAATGAACAATGTCCTCAAGACTCATACCCTGTTTAGGAGCTGGTTAAGCAGGTTGATGTGGTTGTCTAGGCTGGAATTATTGCTGTGGATTTTGTTGCCTAGCTCTATAGCTGAGATTGGGATGATCTCTCCACCCTGGATTATACGTGTTGGAATACGGATCATATTTCCTGTAGGGCTGTCCAGAATATCCTCCCATTGCATTTACTTGCTCTTGTGAGTCATCTTGAAGTGTTGGGCACATGTCTGTGGGATGTCCAGTATATGCACATATTCCACACACCCTTGCTTGTGAGGATGTACCTGAAGCCATATTTTGCACAAGAACAGTTAAAGCATTAAGTTTATCTTCAATAGAAGAAGAACTTACCTCATGTACTCTTCTTGGGGGGTCCTGATATCTTCCAAACTGTTGGGAAGTGGCTACCATGTTTTGTATTAACTCACGTGCTTGGGCAGGGGTTTTATTGTTGAGGCTTCCCCCACTTGCTGCATCTATCATCCTTCTCTCCATACTCAACATACCCTCATAAGGGACTGATCGGTGATTCCATGTTGGGGGCAGCTTGCACGTAATTTCTTGAATCTTTTCTAATAGTCATGAAGTGACTCCACATCCTTTTGCCTAATTTCACTAATTTCTCTCCGAATTACTGCGGCACTAGAGGTTGGAAAAAATTTATCCAGAAACATTCTTAACATATCAGTCCACGTTGTGATCGTTTCTAATGGTAAATTCAATAACCATTCTTTTGCCGAATCAGCCAATGAGAATGGAAAGGCCCTTAATTTCACTTGCTCTTTAGTAACTCCTTGTGGCCTCATACCAGAACAAACCACATGAAATTCCTTCAAATGTTTGTGAGGGTCTTCATTCTCTAAGCCACAAAATGTGGGTAATAAGTGAATCAACCCCGATTTTAGTTTAAAAGCGATGTCCAAGGCTGGATAAGTTATGCACAAGGGCTGTTGGTTCAAAAGGGGTGCATTTAATTCTCTCAAAGTCCGTTCTGCCATTCTTTCCTCTTCTATTTCTGCTGGAAAGTCAGTAAGATCAGTTTCCTTCTCTTCTTGCTGCTGTCGGGAAGAATTTCCAGCAAGTTCCTTGCGTATCCTTGTTTCTATTCTCAATCCCCGGGCTATTTTTTCAATCTCCAAATCAAATAAAATTTCTCCCGGAATTTCAGACCTGGTCATTAACAAATTAAATCAAGTTAGACTAGTTCCCGGCAACGGCGCCAAAATTTGATGGGTGTCGAAGCCACCAAAAATAAATACCTCAATTAACCTACCAAATAAATTGCAAATAGGGTAAGAAAGGGTCGAATCCACAGAGACTAGCATTGAAATAATTCTAAATAACCAAATTTTTAACAATAAAAATATAAAAAGGGGGAATTTTCATGAAACAAAAGCGATCAAATACTGAAATTGAAGAAATAAATAAATAAATAATTGATTAAAAGAGAATTCAATATGCAATAAATTCTAATTAAAGATATTCGCAGTACAGGTTTAATTCAACTAATCATTGACGAAAAAATAAATCTAAAAATCATATAATGGGCCAGTTATAGCCGTCGGCTTCGCGCTCTCGACATAATCTCTCCGTATTCTTGAATTAATCACGTAAGAATATAATTAATTTCTAATCAATAAATAACCCAAAACACGCGCAAGGATTTAATTTATTGACAGCAATAATGAAATAGAAAGACCTGACCTAAGCCAACCAACCTCACGTGAGATCAATTTAGACCAAATCATGCATCTACTCAGTGCAACAGCCCTTGTGAGGAAGCTACAATGATCGCCACTTGTTGTTAACTCTACTAAATAATTACGGATTTAGCAAATTTAACTAGCAATATATTATCTATTTAGATGAACAACGGCGCCTCATTGAACATAAAATAAATAATAATCGAGATATTTTTTCTCTAAATTTCAGTAGATAACATGAACATTATATGAAATTAATAACAATAAATTATTGCAACAATCTCACAGTGAATAAAAACCTGGCTTTGAATTGATCTTTAACTGAAACAAGAGTATTTAGCCACACATAATTGAAATAAAATCAAAATTAAATTAAATTGAGAAAATAAACTCTCTGTTACAGCCTTGAGAAAAATGCAGATGAAGAAGGAATAGAAAGATGTTACTGTTCACGTTTTCTCTAGGTGATATAGGAGTAAAAACCTAGATAAGTTAGGAAAGAGATAAAATCCTATCTAAACTTGGAAAATAAATTACAAATATTAAATGTAATATTATCCTACTAAAAATACTACCTAATATCCCCTTAATTACAGAATAATTATCCCTAAATATCTGATGAAGACCAGCTGGCGGCTAGGTCAACTTTTAAGTTAAAAATCCTAAATCTGCATCTGCTGTCACGTCTTGCCCCTTAGCCTTGGGCAAGGCAGTTCCTTACCCTTGCCCCTTAGCCTTGGGCAAGGCTAAGTCCAAAATCAGTTTTCTGCTTCTAAATTCTTTGAATTTCCTTGGCTGTTCCATATTCACTCTATTTGGCTTCAATTGCTTCCTTTCCATCACTTTGACCCTAAAATGACAAAAATCATAAAACAAGTGACAAGTACTAATTTAAGCCAAAATAAAGTACAATAAAGTGATGAAAAACAGACTAAAACTTGCAACTTTAGGCAACCATCATTTATCCCTTACATTTGGGACTTCGCCAAGAAGTTAGTGTGCTTTATTTATTTTCAATTGAGCTATTGCTCAGCATGGATTTTTAATCCTTATAGGTTTAAGTATTGAGACAACCCTCAAGGACATATTGCAAAGGTCAAGGCCAACACAAGGTTAAGAAAGAAGTGTGAAAGTAGCGTTTTATTGTATAACCAGTGTATGTAGTGTAATATTCATTTTGTAAAAAAGACATGTAATTATGATAGCTAGTCCACTATTGTAAAAGTAGATGTAAACATTATGAACATGTATAAGTGTTAAAGTGTAAAGAATATCATATGAGAAATTCTATATTATTTATATGTGGTTAAAGAAAAAGTTTTTAGTATATCATTTAATGCAAATAAATTGTTATAACGAAAATGTGAGTGCATGTTAGAATACGTGAGTTGACTTTTAAGTCCCGTTGTGTGACATCCCATCGGACCGGTTCAAGGTCATAAGTGTATAAGTTAGATTGCCTGTAAATTATGTTACATAGTCTTTCTCATGCCCACATTTGTATTAACTGATGATAACTCCTAAGTCCATTTGCACTTGAACGGGTTGCACAACATAGCTCCCTATGTAACCATACCAAGCATGTTGATCCCAACTATAATTTTTCGCCTGATCTAAACACACTAATAGCAAGAGACACATTAAGTGGATATAATTATTAGATTGTGACGGACATAATAATCCATAAATACAATCCAGTATCCAAGCATAGGTAATGCATTGTTTATGGTACTTAGAAGCCTTGGGCCGTAAGGAACTAAAATTCTTTGTTAACCAAATTTTAACACTGTGTCCTCTGAGAACCTCTTTTAGGGGAACTTGTCCCAAAAGCCAACCATAAAGATCTGCCTAATCATACTGTAAATGTCCACTCACAGCACATCCTTCAATAAGCAAGCCGGTCAATATCCTCGCATCGTGCAGTGTAATTATTGTTTCATCAATAGAAAGGTAAAAAGTATAGTTTCTGATCTCCACCTCTCCACAAAGGTAGTTATCATGTTGACATCGACATGCATTGCACTAATCTAAAATACTTCGTAAAATTCTGATAATTCCAGGTACGGTACTATTCTCGAATCAATATTCTTATAGTGACTGCCAATAATAGCTCTTTGTGCAAACAATACATCATGATCAACATGAAAATAAAAAATTACGAGATATATGCGTGTCTGTATATAAACGTATATATATAATTTAATTATAAAGTGGAAATATGAATATAGTATTGCTCCAAACTGCATCTGTTATGTGTTTGCCTCGCAACTTTAGTAGATCATCAACGTATGGTCCCAGATTTATATATTGTTGATTTTGAAATTGATTCATTTTGTAATATTTATAATAATTAACTATAAATACAACAACAATCATTCCATGTGCATTAAAAAATATTTATAATAATTAACTATAAATGTAATTTAAAAATATTTCGTATAATAGAAAATATTAATCACATAAAATAAAGAATAAATAAAAATGTCCAACATTTCTCTATACAAAACTAATACCATTTTGATTATTTTAAATATAATTATAGTATCTTAATCCAAACTAATATTATTTTCTAATTTCAATATTTTAAGTATTATTTTTCTAGTTTGATGTTACACTATTTTTTTAAATCGCCATAACAAAAATTCTGCCACTATAGTCGAATCCACTATAAAAATTAAATTAGTTCAAATACATGCATAGTTGTATGTTAAAAATATAATAAAAACGTTGACAAGTAATTTTATAACATAAGCTAAATGCATGCCTTTTATAAAAAATAAATAAATAAATAAATGATTAATCTGACACATGTTCCAACAATAAAAAAAATGTATATCAATTGTTAATATTAATTTAGTTTAACAATTTTCAATTCCAATAAAAAAAATAAGTCAGCATTTCTATAATATATGAAAATTTTTTACTTTAGTTTGAATATGTCAATTACAATAAATGAATGTAAAATTCTAATTTATATCTAGGGATGATCACAGGGCAGGGCGGGCGCAGGGAATGGCTCCCCAACTACCGCCCCGCCCAGAATCCTCGCCCCTACTAGGAATGCAGGGGAAAATACCCCCCGTCCCCGTCCTCGATGGGGATCCCCGTCCCCTCCATCAAAATCTGGAAATCTACTTGGTTCACCATCAAAATCTGGAAATCTGCTTGGTTCATGAGAAAAACAATAAAATTGAAACCCAAAAACACAAAAACTAAAAGAATTTGGAAACCCATCAAATTAAAAAAAATAAAAAAAAAAAGTTGCCTCACTTGAAGAAAACCAATTCTGCATCAAATCTCCAAAAGTTAAAGTGGGTTGATTTTAGAATAAAATTATTACAAAAATAAAGAACACAATCATAAAAGTTTGAAAAGTAAAAGAACCCACAAAAGAAAAAGAAAAAGTTTCATCAATCAGACCAAAAAATGAATGGGAAGAAAGTGAAAATCAAAACCCATTAATTACTTTATTCAAGCCTCAGCTCTGTCTCCAATCGTTGCCGAAAACCTCCTAAGCTCCCTCAACATATTCTAGCACGCCATCACAAACCTCCTCTATTTGGAACTGGGAGAATTTCTATCCTCCCTCGCCTCCCTCTTCCATCATAAACTTCTTGTTTAATGTTGAAAACAAAACCTATAGAGAAACTGAGGGTTCACTTAGTGGTTTTCTTTTCAATTTGGTGGGTATGGACTTATGATGGAGGTGAAGGACATAATCGAGGGAGAGAAAGACACGGAGAGGGGAGAGAGAGAGAGATAAAATGAGGGAGATCGACTGACGTCTGAGGGAGATCGAGAGTGCAAGGAAGGAGAGGAAGGTGAGTGATATACGACAGAAAGAGTGGCTGTGAAAGAGATAGACAGAGATAGTGAGAGAGGTTAGGATTAGAGATTACTAAATTTAGGGAAAGAGGGAAGGGAAATCAAAATAGTAATATTTAGAATAAATATTTTCGAGGTCGGGGAACTTGCAGGGCGGATACCTCGTTCCCCACCCCCGTCCCTGCCGGAGTCGGGTATTCCCCGCCTCATGATCGTCCCTATTTATATCAATGTAATATTTCCTAATACACTAATTTATTATTCTAGTCTTTCACATTATTGGATATTGCAATTTCAAATAAAAAGATAAATAATAACTTACCTTTTTCCATGTCACCAAATTAATTAACAAAACAAAACTACAAATTATACAATAGCATGGTTAAATATTGTATCAAAATAATATTTTTTTAATGACTTTTCTATATAAATAATAGTAAAAAATGTAATTAATTTTCTTACTATTTATAAAAAATAATCAAATAAATAAATGATAAATCGAACATATGTTCCATCAATAAAAAAAATGTATATCAATTGCTAATATTAATTTAATTTAACAATTTTCATAATTCTTATACATGCAAAAAAAAATGTCAAATACATATTTCACATAAAAAATAAGTTTACATTTCTATAATACATGAAAATTTCCTACTTTAGTATGAATACATCAAATTACAATAATATGTAAGTGATTGTAAAATTTTAATTCATCTTAATATAATATTTTTTAATACATAAATTTATTATTCTAATATTGTACATTATGATATATTGCATTTTCAAATAAAAATATAAGTAAAATATTTGCCTTTTTTTCTTCTCATCGCCAAATCAATGAACAAAATAGATCTACAAATTACACAATAACACAATTAAATATTGTATCAAAATATTAACATAGAAATAATTATAAAAAATGTAATAAATTTTACTTATTTTTAATTTGTGCAACTAATAAATCACCAAAAAAATTAATGTATGCTTTGTAAATTTTAAAGAAAAAAGAAATTTCTGAATACCAAGTGATATGAGAAGTTGAAGAGAGAAACTTTTGAAGGAGATAATTTTTAGAAGAAAGTTTAGAAGAAGAAGTGAGTTTATATAGGGTTGGTTATAATTGGTATCGGGATCATTCTTAGCTTCACTCGGTTTACAATTTTATAGTAACTTGCATGCTAACATAAATAAAATGATTGGTTGTAGGACACATGGGATAAAAAATCATTAGGTATAATAAACACACACATGAAAATTGCTGGAAAATATAGCACCAACACTTTATAATACTGCTGAGCTTTATGGGAGATGGCAATACCCTTGGAGTGATAAAGGAAAAAATAGCAATCCTTAAAGCGTACAAAAGCTCAAAACACATTCATTCCTTTTTTTTTTAATTGCAATTTAGGCCAAGGTACAAGTTGATAATTTCAACCTTTGCAAGCATGGTAAATTCAAGTTCTAGAAGAAAGGCATATGCCCAAAATAAGCTCAAATATATACACTCAGTCACTCACATTGAAACATTTGCATTTTTGTGGCTGTTTTTCTAAATACAAAACATTGCACTAAAAATCCAGATAAATATCTGAGCTCTGCCATTCTGGCAGAGAACAGCAACATCAAAATATGGACGCTTAAATACTACAACCAAAAGTGCAAACCAAAAACTGTACACTGCTTGATTAAACACATCCACATCCCAGGATTCCAATGTCAACAGATCTTCACCTCTGCCTATGCAAAAAGTGGGTTTGCAGACGGCCGTGGATAAGAAATTCGTCCATGTCCACCATTGGTTCCTTCGTGAGTACACGTATTGTTCTGTTTTTTATTAGATTCTTGAAGCTGCTCTAGTTCCTTTACCACTTCATCCATGTCTGGTCTGAACTTTGGTTCTACATCTAGGCATTGAAGTGCGAGGTTAGCCAACTTTTGGGCTCGACCTAGAGAATACTGGCCTTCAAGTCTTGTATCAAGAATGCGGAGAACTCTGCGTTTGTTTGTCAGGTAAGGTTTTGCCCAGTCCACTAGGTTGTGTTGCCCAGTTGGCCGATTCTTGTCTATAGCTTTTCGGCCAGATAAAATTTCTAAAAGTACTACTCCAAAGCTATACACATCACTCTTTGCAGTCAAATGGCCTTCGCAATATGAAAAACCAAGTAATGATCAGAAAAACGTGTTGCAGCATTTTATTATTGTTTGTATCAAACATAATAAACAGACAAATTGCAGCCAAAATGCAAGATATGGCATTAACAGCACCGAGGCTTAGGTGTGCAGAACTTTGAAGCATGCCATGGTAAGAGGATGATTAATAGATATACATAATTCTTTGATGAATTAAGTTTCCTCCCATATATTCTAATGAAAGACCTTAGGAATCAATGATTTTGGGTTTTCATTCATATCAGTACCAGTTTTCAGTCAGTCTCTCTTCCATACTCTAATATGCTCAGATGCCCACACAAGATGTCCTAGAATTAGGGATTCTTAACATTTCCAATTGTGAAACAAGCGGAAACTAGATTATTTGACATTGACCTATAGAGCATATAGAAGGGGGCAAAATGATATACCAAGTACATCAAATCAGAAACTTGAAGCACGGTAAAAGGTTCAGACCAGTCAATAGACATATATGAGAAACAGCATATAGGAACTGCACCTGTGGCTATATATTCTGGTGCAGCATATCCATAAGTTCCCATCACCCTAGTAGACACGTGACTCTTATCACCAGTTGGCCCATCCCTGGCCAAACCAAAATCAGAAAGCTTTGCATTGTAGTTCTGCAAATTTGGACAAAAAATCAGCAGGGTTTCAGATAAATTAAAACATATCCTTTAATCTACAAAAATACAGATGTCAAAAAAAAAAGAGTGATTGCTAAACTACATACCGAATCAAGCAGAATATTAGAAGTCTTGAAGTCCCGATAGATGACTTTTGCTTTTTCACTATGAAGAAATGCAAGTCCCCTTGCAGCACCAAGAACAACTTTCATGCGAATGTTCCATGAAAGTGGCTGAGTCCCTCCTGTTTCAATAATTGTTTAATGGTCCAGTCGAAAAATATAATAAGGTGCAGATGCAATGACTGTAGGACTGTGCAACTCTCATAAAAGCAGCACATCAATAGCAGCAGTTAATACAAATAACATGACGAACTCACTCTTGAATAAATGATTCTCCATGCTGCCGCGGGGCATAAACTCATAAACCAACAGACGATGTTCATCCTCAAAGCAGTAGCCAATCAACTTAACAAGATTCGCGTGCTGCAACTGCCCAAGATAGTTGATCTCTGCCTGTGAATCCAAACGTAAAAAGAAATGTTGGCTCACAAAAATGCCTGAAACAATATGATCAGGAAACTGAAAAGAGAATAAAAAAAATAATCATGAATTACTGTAAAAAGACTAAAAGTTTGAATTATATTGCTAACCAGCCATTCTCTGTGACCTTGGTATCCTTCTTGGTTAAGCCTCTTCACAGCAATCACAATGCCAGAACCAGGCTTGGTAGCTATAAGTGAATGCTCATCAATCCACCCTTTGAAAACTGACCCGAAGCCACCTTCTCCCAGTACACTATCTGGCCTGAAGTTTCTAGTGGCAGTCTTCAGCTCATTGAAGCTAAAGGTCTTTAAATTAGATGACAGCAAGATTTCACCCTCGCTCCTAGGAGTTTGGGGTATAGAAGCCGAGGAGGAATTGCTATTTGAATTCCTACCATATTTCGAGTTCAGTCCTACACAGGAAACCAATAAATTAGAAGAAGATATATTTACGTGCATATTATTCCCTTCAACGCCCAATCCTAACTCGAAGTCCTCCCCAAAAGGACAAATGATATAAGAAATCTCACAGAAAGTTTTTTTAATTCGAATTATGCACTTTTCTAAAGATAATTTTCCATATATAACAAAAGCATACAACTCTAAACAAGAGAATCTCTACATCTCCAAAAAATTTAGGTTCCCAGTAAAACTGAAATTTTTGTTAGAGATGCTGATAGAATATATCAAAATAGTCATAAAATTTCATGCAGAGGAATGCAAATAAAGAACCAAAACACAGGGGAAATCCATATGAGAACAAGCAACAAGAACAGCTGAATCATAATCCCAAAATAAACAAAAATAATGAAAATTAATTAAATCAATTCCAACTAAACAGTACTTAATTTCAGTCATCAAACAGGGAAAGAAACAAAGCAAAGAAAAGGTACCTGTATTAGAAGGAGTATAAGCCTTGATCCGATTGCTCCAGCAGAGACCCATCAAAATAGGCACTTAAGTTTATCAATTCCAGAAACCACACTAAGAATCAAAGAGAGAAAACTCACAGATCTGTTGCTATACGAAAAAAAAAAATGAATTTTTTTACATTCAAAGAAAATGGAGAGCAAAGATTCAGATTTTAGAGTTGAGCAAGTGAGTAAATGATAATAACAGAGAGTAGAGATGATTTTAAGAAGTGGGTTTTTTCGATTTGATTTACGGGAAAGGAAGCTTGCAAGAAACTGAAGGTTAGAGCTTTTCTTCCTTCTTGGTGGCCTTTTTGGACCTACGCCAACCATAGACAGTTGACTCGCTTTTTTAGTTCTGTAGTCGTTTTTTTATTCTTTTATTTCTATCCAACATGCAACAAACAAACATCGACCAACACTAGTGAATGTGTTTTTTTAAGTATATATTCGGTAAGTAAGATGTACCGTACAAGAATGAACATTAACCGTTGGATCAAAGAATAATTTTATTTTTATTTAGATTAGATCCTCATGTATTCTCTTAACTTTTCAATAACAATTATATCCAAATGGTGATTAGATGGAGTTGTCATTTTCTCATTGTTTTTTCCCAATTAAATAATAATTTTTGTTCGAAATAAATATATGATTTATTAGCAATATGTAGCAGATTATGTATGCTAAAAATCTAGAATTAGAATATAATGTAGATAGAAGATGAATATTTAGTATGTAGTTAAAAGTGAAGAATTAAAATGTACTGAGTTAAAAATGGATTATTAGAATATACTAAAACTGAAAAACTAGCAGTAGGTAGTATATTATAGAACTTATTTATATTTTATATATTATGATATTTGTTTGGTATTATATTTGTTTTGTAATATTTTTTTTGATAGTTTGATACTCTGAACAATTGAACAACTGTTTGCAATTTATAAAATTTACTATATTTTCGTGTTAGAATTTTTTTAATGGTTAATCAAATATTAATGGTTAATCAATCTAAAAATTTGAAATTAATAAATTAATTATCCAAAATCATAAGACTGATTAACGATTAATGATTTTAAAAATTTAGTGATATTGGATTGATTGCTATAAAATTTATTTATGAACCAATTAATCAGTTCATATTTATTGGGCCTAAATATTAACACATGTTAATTTATTCTATTTTTTCAAAATACTTAATGTTTTTCCATATATAGATATTATACTCAAATTTTTTTAGCAATTTAAGAATAATTATTCATGTTTTCTATATTCATTTTGAAAATCATCTAGTATGACAAACGCAAATATTTTCAAAATTAGGAAATGAAATAAAAGTTTTCAAGAATAGTTTTGTGAGGTTTAGTAATTGTTAAATTGCAAATTAAAAGAAATATAAATAAATATATATATATATATATATATATATATATATATATATATATTTGACTTTTACTTAGAGATAAGTTTGAAAATTATTTTATAAAGAACCAAAAGTTTTTTAATTTTGTTGCAACTTCTCGCTATTATAACAAGTATGAACAAGTGTTAATTTCTAAGCAGCTTCATAATTCCGTCTAGTGTTAATTTATTTAATATAGAGCATTCACAATTAATCACAATAAAATATTTTAAAAAAATTTGCAAAGCAAATTAAAAAAATTAGGACTGGCTTAAAAAAAATAAGTTATGGCAAAAAAAAAAAAAAGAATTGGGTGAAAATGGAATTTTAAGAAATTAAAAAATATATATAATTTAGAGAGCAAACTATGTTTATTTTGCCATCTTTGAATGCGCATATAAATAAACATGTGCCTTTTTTCCATATTAACTTGTTAATATAAAATTGGAAGGTAGAGGTTTTGGACATGTAAAATACAAACACGTAATTTGAGTGTTAAACCTTTGGCAGCTGCGTTTAATATTCAACCTCATGATTATATTTAGAGTAGTCAATTTTATTCTTTTCAATTATATAATAACATATGATAGCAAGGTTGGCTGCATTTTGATTGCTTTCCATTCATCATTTCATTGCGTCCTCACATTTTTCTATGTTTCCATTCATTATTTGATTGTTATTTGCCCCGTCTCCAGAATTTTCTATGTTTTGTTCTTTTGATACGTGTCAAATTTCACAAGAACCCTAACTGAAGAGATATCTGTTAACATTTGAGCCATAATGATGGAATACATTACATTTAATGTACGTACAAATTATCGGTAAAATAACAAAGAATTAATACATAAAATCTCCCATGTACTTATATTTAATTTTATTATTGATATCGATACCTTAATAACATTTATTTCACCACCTGTACTTTAAAAGATATAACAATTTACCACCTAATAGATTAATATTGGTGATGTGCCATAAAGAGTGAATCACACATAATGAAAGAGTGTGAGATGGGAAGAATTGAAAACTACAACGGTAAAAAAATCACAAATACATAATTTGTTATCTTCAACATCAAAAGCTCAAAATCTCCCTCTCTAACTGAAAATTGTTTGCATTCATCTATATTCGTTGTTCCTGAAGCATCCGTTAATTGTAGCTTTTTGTATAATTATCCGAAATTGAAGGCTAATGTTAAGGAACGGTGGTGCTCTTATGTGCAACTGTAAACTGGTAGCAGAGATGAAGTGTTATTGGACTGAGACAAATCCAGGAAGATATTTGTTTTGTTGCCAAAATTACGGGATATGTTGGGTTTAGGATTTAAATTCGATTGATGATGCAAATTTGAGCTTGCATGTTTTGCAACCATGGTGAGTAAATATCTGTAATTTTGCACAAAGGATAAATAATTGTAAGTTTTTTCGCTGGTGTGATCCTCTTGTTGAAGAGAGATCAAGACAAGTGATAAATAGACTTTTGAAAAGAGTTAATTATTTGGAACAACAAATGAATGTACAGAGGAGAAAGAAGATAACAAGTTTTTCTGTAGCCCGATATCTTATGAAGTTGCTGGTTTTGATTTTAGTGTATTTTATTTTGGTCTTTTTTGGAATTAGTGTAACAATATGAATAAATTGTAACTCTGTTGTGGAATGCTTTGAAAATCTATAATTCTTTGTGAGTGCACTATATTTTGGCAGTGTAGATGATTTAATCATTTTGGGTTTAAACTCTGTTTTGGGAGTTTATATGATGTAATTGTAATTCTATTGAAATGTTTTGTTGAATGAAATGGAAGTAACATTTAGATGATTTTAATGATGTTTTGTAATAGTTGAATATTTTGTAAAAATGATATGTAAATTAGAGCTGTGAGAATTTAAGAATGAATGTGAAGCTAATTATTTACAGCCTGTGATCCTCTTTGTGTGCACATACAATATGCAAATATATTCATCAGTTAGTAGACAAAAAATTGAGTTTATATATTACAAGACAACTTGTGTAAATGAAAACGTTATGAAACAGAATATGTAGTTTGATTCATGCCAAATATAGGAAAATAAAATATCTGTAATAAATTAAAGGTCTGCCATTCAAAAAGATCGCAGCAAGACAATAATTTAAAAGAACATATATCAACTCAATATGCCTGTTGAAAAAACTGGAGATTGATCTGCTCATAAATAGAATATAAACATATTGTTCAATTGAAATTCACATTAGAAGAGTTGTTCATTAAAAAGTAAATACATTGCATGCCCTATTAATAACTATTGTTGTGTATTTGATTTCTTGTAAAATTTGATTTTATGAGGTTGGAATCCCAAGTCAATGTTGTAATCTGTAGCTTTTTAGACAGGCTGAGATCAGGATACTAAGGTCTCCTTATTTTCTCTTCTCTACAGCAAATCACCATTATTATCATAAACCAATCTATGTCCATATACCTTCTTGTTATAAAGACCTCTTCCTGTTGGTAATGATATTCCTCTTCCTGTACCTCTTCCTCTTTCTCTGTAAATAAAATTTTTTGGCCTTGATGATGTGCCAGCATTTGAAGGTCCAGCCACTACATTCTACCTACATTTATAGGGGTTTTTTTTTTAAATGGGGTGAAATTATAAAGTATTTAGGAAAAAGGGGCTACAGTAAAAGAATTTAGGGAAAAGGGGTGCCAGAAACCGGCACAACGGTGTGCCGGTTTCTGACAGGGGTGGGCCCAGCCGGTTCAGCCGGCTGGGGTGCTAAAAACCGGCACTTTTGGTGCCGGTATCAGTGCATGCTGCTCCCCCAAGGGGGAGCAGATTTGCTGGAAACCGGCGCCTAATGGTGCCGATTTCTGGCATGTGGGCCAGCCAGTCAAAGCTGGCTGGACCCTGTCGAAAACTGGCACCAACTGGTGCCGGTTTTTGGCTTGTGGACCCAGCCGATTTGACCGGCTGGGCCATGCTGGATTGAGGAAAAAAACGCTGCCTGCACCCTTTTTTTCCCAATACATACTTTATAATTTTTACTTCACTCCCCTTCCCTCTCGTTCATTTCCCCTTCCCTTTCGTTTTAGCATTTCACATCAAAATTTATAGAAATTCAGCTTTCTATTTGTTCATTTTTATCGTTTCATAAATTATCGATCTTGTTTGAGTTGCAAACCACTTAGCGAAAAAAATTATAAGCAGCAGAATTATTCTATAGGTAATACTATAATCATATAATTTTTAATTTTTTTAAAAAAATGTATAATTATATTAATCTAATATCAACATTTAATATGCAGGTATCAATTTTTTGAAACGGTATTTATCAATTTCATCATCAAAGGTAAATCATTATTTTAGGAGTATAAAAAATAGTATGATTTGAAATAAAATTATTGAAGGTTGAAATTAAATAAATATTGAAAAGATAAATAATATCTAGTTTTTACAAGAAAAAATTATATTCCACCTCTCAAGAAGTGCAGTAATTAAATTCCAATCAACATTTTTCATTCCAATACAGGCTATTCCTAACAACCCTGCTGATGTTATATAGGGTATAATTCTAGGATTAATCTGTCGGTAGTGTTCAACTACACTTCCTCTACGTGTCCTCAAAACGTCTCTTTCAACCTTTGCATTAATTTCAAATACATACCATTAAAGGTCATAAAAAATTAAGCATTAATCTACACAATATATAAAATAAAAAATAAAAATTACCGAATTATTCCATATGACATCTGATCGATTCTTTCCTTGTAATGATAGTAACTCTCCATTAATCGGACTAGAATTTATTCGTGTAGCTCCTAAATGATATGAATCCATGTTCGAACTTGCAATTAAAAAAAAAAACTAACCATTACCAAATATTTATGCTAAATAATTTTATTTACATAATTCTTTTATCCATAACTTATACATGTAAACTAATAAACAAATAAATAATAACTGTAAAATTTTACTATTACCATAAAAATTTCCAAACTAATCATTGTATACAACATTAAACTATTTGCTTGTAATTAATTTTTTTCCTAACAAATAACGATTACAAATTTGCTATTGTTACATTTATTTAAATTAACTTAAACATTTTCAAAAATAACTTAAATAGCAATATCATACCTACAATGTTGGCAATTGATAATTTTCAGAAATTTCAGCACCTAAAATTAACATATAATATCTAATTAATAATAATAATAATATAAATTTTTAATTAATATTAAATATTATAATAAATAATATTATCTTACCTGATTGTATTATATAAAAATGAAGCCGGCACGATTTTTGTTCCTTGGATGCAAAATACGCTTCCACAAACTAAGAATAAAAGATAGGAAAATAGAGAGAAAGGAGCAAGAACTGATACAAAGAAGTGCAGATATGAGACTCAAACAATGCAAATGAAAGATGTAAAGAAAAAAAGGAAAAAAAAAAACAAAAGTGGGTTTCCAGCAAATCTGCTCCCCCTTGGGGGAGCAGCATGCACTGATACCGGCACCAAAAGTGCTGGTTTTTAGCACCCCAGCCGGCTGAACCGGCTGGGCCCACCCCTGTCAGAAACCGGCACACTGTTGTGCCGGTTTCTGGCACCCCTTTTCCCTAAATTCTTTTACTGTAGCCCCTTTTCCCTAAATACTTTATAATTTCACCCCATTTAAAAAAAAAATCCCATTTATAGGTTGATGGCTCTTCTGCTGTACCACCACAGCCTGTGGCTCTAATAGTTTGACATCCACCCTTTTTGACTTTAGTTGATCATTGTAACGGGCTTCAACTAACTGGAATCTTTACAGCCTCAATAGTCTTTTTCTTCCTCTCTCTGTTAGTAGTCTTTGTTGATGCTTGTGGTAGAATATCTTGGAAAAACAATCAATTCAAAACAAATTCATTGCAAACATAAATCCATACATGAGACAAATAATTAATCCATCTACAATACAACACAATAAATAATTATTTACAAAATAACCTCTAATTACATCTCATTCCTTGATTCCTCATTATGTGTTTGATATGCATCTAATGTCACATTTACAGCTCCAGAAACAATGGCTTTCAACACACAAAAACTATTTACAAATTCAAAAGTTGTTATTATTGCACTGATAAATTAAACATAAGTTAAAAAAAAATTACCTTGTCTTTGCAACCTCTTCTGTTGTGCCTGGTTTGGTGACATAAGCTACAGACCATAACTCTTCCTTTCTTTGATAACTTACCAAATTTTTGCTCGAGAGAATCTAGCACTTTTTTCCTTATTTTCTTAGGCCTACCAAGCATCCTTTTTGTTGGAGGTGGGACTGTGGCTGCATTTGAAGTTTCTGGCCACATCTTTAGGTTTGATATTGGCTGAATGAAATTATCGTATGCTTTCATGTAAGTGCTTTTCCTATACCAATGACAGATGTGCTCCTCTGTTGTTATATTCAAGTGAAACATTGCAATAATGGCATGGGGGCAAGGAATTCCTTTTAGTTGCCATGATCTGCATGTACATATCTCCTACCTCAAGTTCACAATATGCCCATATTCTCTTTATGGAACCTCAAAACCCACATCTCTATTCCAAGTTAGCCTACACTTGGTTGCCTGTCTCTATTGTCAGCAAAAGTCTTCATTGCTTTAAGTGAAATATTACTGATCCAAGTCTCTGCAAATTTTCTTAGGTTTGCAATCCTTTACATGATTTTATGTCTCATTTCCTCAAGCATGGTGATTATTGACTTATACCTTGCAACCATGATCCAACTATTAAATGCTTCACACATATTGTTATCCACCACATCAGACTTCACTTCTGTGTTGAAGTATATCCTACGCCACATTTTCTTGTCATAGCACAAAAGATCCTCATAAATCCTTGCACCAAGTCTACTCAGATCTTCCAAATGATCCTTCAATTGAATTTGGAAAGTGCCTTTAGCACATGACTAGAACTTCTTCCTTCTCTCTTTCCCCCTTCACTTCTTTTTCCAATTGCTTCAAATTTGTCCAACACACATCTTGTGTTCAACCATTGGCAAGAGTTCTTCAATTGTAGGCACCAACCCCTTCGAACAAATTCAACACATACAAATTAAACTCTAATAATAACAAATTGAACAAATTCAAAATAACACAGAAATACTAGTCAGCACTTGAAGGATAACAAATAATTACAATAATGATGGACAAGCCCTGCTATTGTTCTAACAGTTTCATATGCATAAATAATAATGAATGATGCATGTCACATTTGCAGCATAACAAATCTCAAAATATAAGGCAACACAACAAATTCAAAATGGAATTCAAAATAGAAGGCAGCACAATAAATTTCAATGGTAATTAAACAAGAAACAGGCAATTTAACAAGTAAGATAAATAAAAAACTTAAGCTTTAAAACAGAATGAAACTGCAAATTAGAAAATAGAAGTAAAAAGATTTGTTTACCTTTTGCATATCACTTGTAACAGTGATTCCATCTCTATTTGTTAGACACAGATCATATTGCACAAGACTTATGAACCAATTCTGATACGGAACCCCAAGGCTAAAGAACCCCCCCAAACAAGATTGAAAGGAAACGCTTATAATAGATTGATTTAGAAAGTAAGAAGAAGAAAAATCAAGCATACATTAACAATGCAAATTGCCTAAGTCTAATTCTTCATACAATAGTAAGAATCAATAAAAATCAACTCTCACAAATTCGGCTAATGAAAATTCATTAATCAAGAAATATGCAAAATGTAAAGTACAAATGAAGAATCTCAGCCCTTTAAATAGGCTAGGCAGCCCCCCCCCCCCCCCCCCCCCCCCCAAAAAAAAAAAGTTATAATCAAACACTACTCCTAAGAGATAATTCAATAAAATAAATAACAAGGATAATACCTAATTTATCTATATGTATTCGGCCACAATATGGACTAAGTATATAGAGATAATTACAATCTAAAATTAATTCCTAAAAACTAGTATTAATTATTCAAGATTATCCTAAGGAAAAGAAATGAATGTAGACTCAATTTTGGCTACAAGTGGAATTCGGCCAACTCATTCAAGGTAGGTTCAAGCTATTGTTTCTCTCTCAAACTCTTCTTAATAATATCCCAAAATAATAAGTATTTATCAAGAAAAATTCATTCCTAAAGTTTAGGACCCTAAATCCACCAATGTAGGCCTAAACCTAAATTTGACTCAAACCCATCAAAATTCAGCTCTCCCATGTAAAATTCGGCCCCCTTATGTATTTTAAACCTCAATTAGTTTTATAAGAGATAAGTCCAACTTTAGCCTACCCACTTAAACTACCCAAAATAATCAAATAAACCCAAAAATAAAACAAACCTAACTAAACTAGCCCAAAACCTTTTGTAAGGTATTAGGCTGCCCAATTACATTTAATCACATGTATTATAAACTAAATAAAGTAGTTTGAAGGCCCATTTGACTATTCGGCCAAAGCTTGTCTTCCAAGTCCAATTTAGCTTCTTTCCCCTCTTGAACTTGCATCTTCTCCACATAAGATCTCATGAATGCTTATAGCACTTATTTAAGCTTCTTAACTTCTCCAAATTTGATTTCAATGAATCTAAACTTGCAATATTTATAATTTTGCAATGTTGCCTCCCCTGTACACGCATCAAATTTCAACTTTCTTCGGTCTCTATCTGCACCACTGCCCATGCAACTAGATACATCTGGTCATTTTCATCTTTTAAAATTATAGACAGAATCTACCCTTTCACAGTGCCTTTCAAAAAGCTCCCATCAAACCCAATAATCTTCCTACATCTTTCTATCCATCCTATTTTCAAGGCATTTAGACAGACATAGAAACTAACAAAAAGGTTTTTCCCTGGTTCACTCTTACTATCCATCTTAACTATACATGTGCTACCTGAGTTTGCCTAATCATGTCTACAGAATTCAACAGCCTAGCACACTCCTACATCTTTCTATCCATCCTATTTTCAAGGCATTTAGACAAACATAGAAACTAACAAAAAGGTTTCTCCCTGGTTCACTCTCACTGTCCATCTTAACTATACATGTGCTACCTGAGTTTGCCTAATCATGTCTGTAGAATTCAATAGCCTAGCATACTCCTCTTTGTAATCACTCATAAACTTCCTTAAAATTTTTATTTTTGTCAATCTACAAACTGTTTTCCCTACATATATCCCATGATCCTCTTTAATCAAATCTTGCATTTGCCATAAATAAATTATAGGCTGAAAAACTATCATATCCTTATATCTCCTAACAATGAATGCTGTGTTACAGTGTTTATTCCTATTTAACCTATAGCACTTGTGAAAAGGCCAATATGTTTTAATGATGAAGTTACCAGTCCTATTTTCTATAGATGCGTGTATAACCCAATCACAGCCTTGTTTACAAACTACCCTAACTCTCGTATTATCATTGATATAAAACTTCACATCCACTCCCCTTTCTACAACATAGTTTCTAACAACCTCCTTAAACTGGTAGACAACAACCTCCTTAAACTGGTAGACATTCTCAAAAATCATACTAATTTCAAACAATATAACATTAGATATTGGGTCATAATGTACCCTTATGTTCTATTTCCTAAGTGCCAAAACTAGTTCATCAGAACCATTCATTTCCTCTTCACTGCACTCAAAAGCTATTTCATTACTATCAAAGAATGTTTCATCCCAACCCAGCTGACCTGTATATTTATTTTCCTGGTCTGCCCCAATATTATCAAAATTAAGGTCTATTCCAGCTTCTCTTAAAGGTACATTATCATATTTTCTAATAGTCTTATCTTTTTTATTAAATTTCTAACTCCTCAACTCTTCTCTGGCCTCTCTCAACTCATCATCATTGTCACTATCAAGTCCAAATATTTCATCCTCATCATATAAACTCTCTTCACTCTCACTGCTTTCCCATTCAACTTCAACATCTTCTTCACTTTTTAAATTCTATTCTAAACCTAAATCTTCATCTAAATCTGCGTCTAAGTTCCTTACAGAACTGGCTCCATTTATACCCTACACTTGTACCCTTCCACTCTCACCCCCATCTCCTTTTTCTATGTTCTTTCCTCTCTCAGATCTACTCAATAAAATCCTATCACTTGCCTTTTCTCTTCCCTTTGTAGACTTAGACTTTGTTCCAGACATACATACCCTATTAGTAGCATTGTTAACATCACTACCCATGTTGGGGACCACATTCTCCCCAACACTTTCTCTGTCATTTACACACTCAGTCAAATTTGCTTTTGGACTAACAGATACAATGTGAACATTAAACTCATCCCCATTTTTTACCTTCCCAAATAACTCTGTTAAATGCTCATCATTTTTAATCAAATACCAATATCTATTTTTATTAACTTTACATGTATACCATCTACTTTATCAAACTCTAAATCCCTACTAATTCTGTCAAAATAAATTACAGTTACACAATCAATGTCATTACGATAAAGTACTTTATCTTTCCCCCATTATACCTTAGCTCGGGATTAGTAACCAACAGCCATCCATGATGAAAATCCCACTTCGCCACAATCTACATTGTAATCAGTGATGAAGAATTGAACATATTATTTGAATATGAACAAGATATCTCAGTTTACAGGCTTGCGACTTTGGAGGAAGATGTTACCATTTTTTGTTTGTGTAAAAACACACGAAATAGGGGAAAATCAATTTCTGCTTAGGTTATTTTTCCATTTTTTCTTTCAATACGCCACATGTCATCTATGCATTGGTCCCTGAAACACATCAACAACGCGTGTATTTCACTTAAAATGATTATTTGTGATTTATTTTTTAGGTAGTAAATTGTTATGATTTTTCAAAGTGCGGGTGGTAAATTAAACGCCATTAAAGTATCGATATCAATAATAAAATTAAATAAAAGTATAGGAGGGATTTTAGGTATTAAACCAATAATAAATTACTATAATCAGTTAATTCTTTCTTCTTTACAAAATACTAATATGTTATCCTTAATGGAAGATATAATTGAGTATGATCAAAACAATTGAATCGCCACTCAATACAACATAAAAATCAAATGAACTAACATAAGAATTTTAATCCCATTATATAGGGACCAGATCATTTGTCTTCAAAAATGGGTTGGTAAGTTGACACTTGTTAATTACTACATTCATAAGGCATATGCACTCTCTAAAATCACACATTAGCTCTAAAATCCTAATAAAGCAATGAAATGTGAGAAAATTAAAGCATACACAATGACATAATAATACCCATAATTTTCATCTACACGTGAATAAACATATTAGTAGCCATAAATGAATAACATATTATGTAATACTATTATCATATGTAAAACATGATTAATGTTTTATTTATGTTATGAATATGATAGAAAATAGCCTTAATGTCAATATATGATTAGAACACCATTAATATGCTATTTTATAAGTTCAAAATAATGATATAATGATAAAAAAATAATTGATATAAAGACTTTATAAAGACATTGTGCATGTATAATACCTAGATTACGATGGAACTAAGTTTTAAGTGTATGGATTTTCACCCTCAGAACTTACCAAATTTGCTTAGACATCGAGATCTTAGTCGATAACCAAGAAATCACCTTTAAAAAATTATGCCATTCTTCATTTTCCTTTATAGAATTATTTTAGTTCCCTCCTCCAAACTTTTTTCTCAAATTCTTTATTCTAAATTTGAAAATTTTCTCTTTAAATTGTCTCTTCTCTCTTGAGATGTATGTATAAATTGTATATCAATTGTTATATAGGATGGGTGAAGGAAATCTAGATTTATGGGTAAAAGAGTCTACCTACACTATAAGAAAAATGACTTTTAGTGAAATTTGGTCTCTAATAGTGCCAAATATGATCCTTAAAGGTAAATAAGTACGAGCAAAATTTAGTCACCACTCGTACTTATAGGCTCCACCGCTAATGAGCAATAAGGATAGAAAATATTAATCGGTTCTTAAAAGTTTTAAGGACTGACAAAATATCTGATTCATAAAAAGTGTTAAGAATCAAATTTTTCATCCCTAATAATGTAGCTCACATGATCAATTAGGCTTTTAAGGACCGAAAGTCTCGTCCCTAAAAGCCAATAACAATAAGGTTTTATCTCGTTCTTATTAATCTTTAGGGACTATATATTTTGTCCCTAAGCTTTGACGGAGCAAATATAAATTCTGTCCTTAAAAAGCTAATAAGAACCAAAAATATGGTCTTTGAAAGATATCCTCATGTGACCATATATTGCATAATAAGGATCATAAATTCGGTCCTTAACAGGCTAATACAAATAAGACTTTTGGTTCTTAAAAGATATCCTCATGTGACCAAATTGTTTAATAATGACCATCAATCCAGTCCCTCAAAGCTAAAAGGAATTATATTTCACTTCATCAATATTGATATTTAGGGATCATTTTTTTTTATCCTAAATATATGAAATTTTTCATCATATATTTTCAATTATAATTGGAAAAAGGTACTATTTTGCCCCTCAACTTATTTAAAATGAGCTGATATGCCCATGTCATTTTTTTAGAGCAAAAATGGCCTTCAACTTACAAAATTCGGACAAATTTGCCTCTCCATTTAGCTCTAGTTAACTCGGGTATTAACGGCACTGACGTTGCATTGACACGTGGCAAAATATACCACGTTAACGCCACGTGTATTTTAATAAAAAATAGAGGCATTGGGCTTCTGAAACTCTCAGCTCATGCTCCTTGTTGGATCTTGGGCTGAACTTAACTTTGGTATAAAAGAAAAATAATAATTTGGGTATTATCACTAATTAATAAATATTTATGTTTGCAAGAAAAAAATATAAATAAAATGAAATATAAAAAATATAAATATTCAGGGGTATGTTAATATCTTTTTATTAATATTAGGGTATTTTTGTTTCAAAATTAACTATAAGGGTATTTTAGTATCCTGGAGATAACTTTATGGGCATTTTAGTACTTTTATCCATTTTGGATTAAAATACACATGGCGCTGACGTGGCATATTTTGCCACGTGTCAATGCCATTAACACCCGAGTTAACTGGAATTAAATGGAAGGACAAATTTGTCCAGGGTTTTGTAAGTTGAAGGGCATTTTTGCTTTAAAAAAAATGACATGAGTATATCAGCTCATTTCAAATAAGTTAAGGGGCAAAATAATACATTTTCCCATTATAATTTATACTCTCTCCGTTCCTTAATAGGTGTCATTTTTGTTATTTTTACTAAAATTAAGAAATATTAATTAGACTTGAATTTAGAAAAAAATTGAGTGATTCAATGCACATTAAGTGTTTCAATGTATAAAGTTAAATCTAATTGGTTAATTTGCATTGGAAAAGAAAAATAAATTGAAAAAAATAAATTAAATTGCATTGGAAATATAAAAATGACAGATAAATGGAATTTGAATTTTTGTCAAAAGTGACAGATATTAAGGAACGATGGAGTACAATTTATGAAAAGCACATAATAAATGCATATACAAATAATAATCTAATACATTCATATAAAATTTGTAAAAAAATTACAAATATAAAATTAGCATTAAAAAAATTCAATATATTTGTAAAGGGGTTGAGCTCAAATAAAGTCATCACTCCATACAATGGAGATTGAATGAACCAGCATAAGCGTTTCAACCCTAAAAAAGGAATCGATTCATTGATTTTTTAAAAATTGAATTCGTTGGCGACAAATATTTACTACATGCCCAGTAATCTAAAAATGGTTTTCAATGTAAAACATCAATGCTTATAATGTGCTCCAATGCAATAATGCAAGACTCAGAATCTAAATCACACATTCATATTCATCACAACACACAAAAAGAAAGAAAATAAAATAAGTCAATATTCCCCTTATATGGCAATAAATTAAATAAATAATAAAGTGCATGCCTACTTAAGATATAACATTCTAAATTAATTTAAAAATCCTATTTTAGCCTAATTACTAACCATATTTATAAAATTTTCAAATTAAACGCGAAAAAGGTAAGGATTTCCATTCATGAACAATTTAGATTGAAAATATCATTTTAATGTATTTACCATTCTTGCATAAAATTTCTTTTTCATTAAAAAATGCCTATTTAGTTTAAGGAGGCCGCTTTTATATAACTTTCCCATATAGCAATTACTAAAATTGAAGATCAAATTGAAAATGCCATTTTTAATTACATATCTACATCATAATTATTAATTTAATGTAAATGCTAATTCCAAATTGCACGTTATTATGATTACGTGTTAAATTCCATATTAAAGAAACATACAAATTACATGAATTAATTAAATACCATGCATCAAACTATAAATTACATGTCAGTTATTGGATTTTTCCGTTGCCCTAATAAAATTTGACCTAGATTAGTTTAAGAGGCGTCATCCAGCTCGTTTGTTGGATTGCTAAAAAGTAGCAACACACCTAAAATTCGTCATTAAAAACTTAGCCACCAGCTTTTTATTGATTGAACTATGTCGCTAACACCTTTAGCAATGAACAGAAAGTATTTATTTAGTGTTCATTATGCTATTGCTATCTAATTTTTCATGCATGAATTGATTGGTAATGTCGGTAGCAGTGTCCAACATATTTCATGGTCAACACTTTTTCTTTTGCTTCATTTAGGTTCAGATTTTCTATTTTCAATATTTCTTCTAGTCATTCTTTCTGATTCTTTTTATTGATGAGATTCATAAATATTTCATATCCAGACTTTGGCACCCCGTTGACAGCCGTTGACAGCCACTAGTTTAGGCTGATCTCTTTTTTCTTTGATGAAATGGTCAGTCAGCTTTTTACCCATTTTTTGGAGGAAAAACTAAAAAATAATAATATCAAATAAAATAAAATAAAATAAATAAAAAGAAAGAAAGAAGAAGAGATGACTGTCAGAGTCACATGACTCTTTGGCTCGCACGAGGTCCAAAACGTGCCGTTTCACCATAAAACAAAGGTTGATGCTCCAGGAGGGACACACCCTGGAACCACATAACTCTGTGGTTCCCTTGGGCCTCAAAATGAAGGCAGGCCTTGAAATGATCCTCGACCATGGGGCTTTTGGCCCATACAGCCTGAAAGGCCCATGGGACGCCTTGGGCTTCCAGAGAGGCACGCGGCCTTGTGGCCAACAGAACCTGGGCTTTTATTGAACCTTTTGAGGTTTTTAGCCTTGTTTTGTCTTTGAAATATTTCCATATGTAGCGAGCGATCATCATTAATTTCTTCTAAGCTAAGGAATTCCAATCCAGTGTGTCTGCAATAACTCCATGGACTATGTGCACTACAGCGCATGGAATGTACGAGAGCACAGGGGTGAATCCAAAAATTATTGGGCTTTTTACGTAATTATACACAAAAAATAGGACTTTTTAGATAATTATAAAAAAAAAATAAAAATAACAAAAAAAAAATACCTGTTCCACAATATTTCAAATGTACAACATTTTAAAATCATAATTTAAATTATACAAAATTTTTCTTACAAAAATATCTCGTTTATATAATAACAAACTAAAAATAATTTCATTCATCTTTCTCACTTTACAGGGAGAGGGAGAGAGAGGAGGAGAGGCCGGCGGCCTCCGACGGCTCGCTCACCAGCACCGGCGACAGCCCAACGCCGTCCCTTCACCGTCGTTGTCCCACCCGTCGCAGCCACCGCGTTTTCGGTTTGGGGATCTCTCTCTTCAAAACCGAATGCTTTTCTCCATTCTCCGGCCAGATCCGGCTACACGAACCACACCACCAAGCTCCTAAGATCAAGGCGCACCTGCTGCTGCCGACGAGGAGATCGGAGCCAAGGAACCTGCGACCTTTCGACGGTGATTCCAGCCAAACCACGGACCTGTAAGGCGCGTGACAACCTCCATTCGGACCCTGGTGGTGTCAGCTTCCTTCAAGTGCTCTCAGTTCCCCACCGGCGAAGCTCCGGCAACTGGCAACCGGCGGGGCATAATACTGACCTTGGCAATTTGAACCGAATTTGAAATATTGGCATCAATTTTGGTATGTGTTCATGCAATTTTATTTTTCTCTAAATTTATGTGTTATGCAATTTAGGATTTTTGATGAAAAATTGAAAATTTTTGAAATTACTGTTATAAATAGATAATTAGGACTAAATATGATGTTTGGCATGTGTAGTTTGATTTTATAAAGCGTAAATTGTTAATTACTACTTGTACATACATTATGTTTGATCTTAAAATTTTAGGATTTAAGTTAGTTTGCCTAATTGATGTGATTAATTGTGTATTTAGGAATAAAAAAGAACTTAATTAAGATATTTAGTTAAATTAAAAAGGAACATTAAGTTTGGAAGTTGTGTTGACTGAATTGCCTCTGATATATCTAAATGATATATACTGTGTGTACTTGATGTATACTGTGGGTGTACTTTCAGTATATTGTGTGTATTTGATATATACTGTTCGTGTACTTGATATATACCGTGAGTGTACTTTATGTATATTGTGTGTGTACTTCAAGTACACTATTTATGTACTTCCTATATGTCTAAATCCCATTATTATCATCCTAACTAGGGCCACAACATTTATAAGTTAGGTTGGAGAGAGGGCAATGGGGATTCAATCTTCAATGGCCCTATTTCTAGAATAGTTCTTCAAATTTACAGCACCAAAACTACTTTCAGAAAACGGGAGCATTTAGTTTAGAGAAAATAAGTACAAAAATTGGAAGTAGATTAATTACATTTGTAATCAATTAAAACTCTCATAATATCAACTTTAAAAAATTAAAATTGAATTAAATAGGCCTTTAAAGGGGATAAAGGTTTGATTAGGGTTTTTTCAGAAAATTTTTACGAAAATAGGGTGAGTTGAAAAATAATTCCGGGAGGAGGGTTGAGTCAGAAGTCGCAGCTGACGCCTGCGGCTTCTGACAGTGGGACCCACATAGTGGGTGCCTTTTGGAATAGTGATGCCACGGCTGTTAGCTGCGGCATCACTTATATATATATATATATATATATATAAAGAAACGGGCAGCAGGCGGCTTTTCTTTTCCTATATATATAGGAAAAGAAAGGGGCAGCAGGCAGCTGCTGCCCCTTGTTAATTTTTTTTATTTTTAATATAATAATAAATAATATTATTATATCAATATTATTTATTATAATAAAATAAAATTATAATAATATATTTATTAAATATAATAATATAATTATGATAAAAAAATATTTAAATAAGATACGAAACGAAACTCTATTTTTTTATTGTTAAGTTATAAATTTTAAAAAATTATTAAATATTTTTATTTAATGTTATTAAAAATATTTTTATTTAATGTTTTAATAATATTAACAAATATATGATAATTTTAAAAATTTTTAAAATAAATGGAATGAGAGAGTAAATGATTTATATATATATATATATATATATATATATATATATATATATATAGGTGTGTATAAGATGAAAGGAATAAACTTGTAAAAAACAATAAACAATCTTCTTTTGCTTTTGGGTTTAGTGTTCCTGCAACCTCTCTCGGGAAAAGACAAAAAACCAATATAAAATATATTAACTTCAAATTATGAACGTTAGATGAGGGAGAAATGTGAGGAGGAAAAATCGCCACACGTTTAGAAAAATATGTTACTATGCATAATATTAGGAGTTAGTTAGTTTACTAATTCAAAATAAAAACTTTTAATCAAAACATTCCAACAGTACAAGCCAGCAATATAGCAGGAAGTCACAAAAGTTACAAATATTTTGAACGGATACAACAAGATAAAATCAACAAAGAAAACATATATATATATATATATACTTTTTTATAGAAAAAAAATATTTTTTTAATAAAATTATTGATATTATTCTGTTTGAGCCCAATGACCACCATTCTGAAAATAAAACTCTTCAAATTATTTAACATCCTTGGACCGGCCATTATAAATATATTTTACACAGGCTAAAGATTTGCTTCATCTACCATGCTCCATCCCGCCCATGCATGTTTTTATCCCTACCCTCAATACGTATCATCAATTAATTAGTTAATAAAATAAAATACATCTAATAAATATCAAGATTAACACTAATAAGTTTTAATTAATAAATTTTAATTTAACTGTACTCTTAAAATAATCAAACCTATAAACTTTTGAGATCGGCTTCTATTTTATTTTATTTTGATCTTGGAAGGTTTTCAATGGATCTACGTAAAAAAATTTCTAATAATATAATTTATCGGTTTGTTTATTATTTTGAAATTTTTTTAAATTATCATATGTTTGTTAATATTATTAAACTACTAAATAAAAATATTTAATATTTTTTTAAAATTTATAACTTAACAATAAAAAAATAGAGTTTCGTTTCGTATCTTATTTAAATATTATTTTATCATAATTATATTATTATATTTAATAAATATATTATTATAATTTTATTTTATTATAATAAATAATATTGATATAATAATGTTATTTATTATTATATTAAAATAAAAAAAAATTAACAAGGGGCAGCAGCTACCTTCTTTATATATATATATATATATATATATATATATATATAAGTGATGCCGCAGCTAACAGCTGCGGCATCACTATTCCAAAAGCCACCCACCATGTGGGTCCCACTGTCAGAAGTCGCAGGCGTCAGCTGCTGCTTCTGACTCAATCCCCCTCCCGGAATTATTTTTCAACCCACCCTATTTTCGTAAAAACTTTCTGAAAAAATCCTAATCAAATCTTTGTCCCCCTTTAAAGTAGTGATACGTCCTAACAAGATGATGGAATACTTTTTTTTTTACCCGATGGTGAAATACTTAATGGTTAAACTTGTGACATACACATAGTATACAGCAACGAACAAGAAAATTGGTTGTATACCGTGTGTGTACTTGACATATACTCCAATATACTGTGTGTAGTTCTAGTATACTGTACGTATACTTCCAGTGTACTATGTGTGTATTTGATGTATACTATTTATATACTTGTTGTATACTTGACGTGTACTTCTAGTATACTCTGTGTATTTGATGTATATTATGCGTGTACTTGCTGTATACTGTATGTATACGTATATATACTTGATGTGTACTTGTTGTATATTGTGTGTATACTTGACGTGTATTTGTTGTATACTTAATGTGTACTTATTGTATATTGATTGAGTACTTGTTGTATACTTGACATGTACGTCTAATATACTATCAAGTTTTATTTTACAAAAATATCGCTTTTATATAAAATCAAACAAAAAAACCATTTTAACATTCCTATTTGATTTCTCTTTCTCACCTACCCATTTGAGAAATTCGAAAGATTTTTTATGTCTGTTTGCTACGGTTTTTTCTTGCAGATACTTTTAAGTGAATCCAATGCTTCCTTAGAAGTCATTCTTCAGTTTTAATCTTGCTTGCATTCATAAGTATATTCTTTTGCTTCCTCTGGATTTCATGAGTTTATTGTGCTTCTTTCAATCTTCAAATTTGATTCCATTCTTCTTTCCATATCTGTTTATGTGTCACGTTAGTCTTAAGTGATTAGTCTTTGACTGAGCAATCTTTTGTGTGCTCTTTGTGATTGAAAGTCTTTGTTTCACTGCCTATGCTTGTTAGTCAATGCGTGTTTCATATGTTTTATAGCTGAATTATAAACTAAGGTTTAGACCTGTATTCAATATCATATATGGTATTTCTGACTGTTTGATTTATAATAGTTCCTGTTGTTTTATTTTATTTTTTTATGTATAATACTTATTTTTGTTTTTTATTTCTTGCAATTTTATGACAAGTTCAACATCCGACATAGTATTGCTGAACTTTTTGAATACCTATGGCAAGTCCCTAGTCATCGAACTGCTTGGAGACAGGTAGAGTAGCAATTGCATCAATTATCTTTTCTATGTTTTATTCCTTTATATGATATCTTAAATGATACTAAACTTTTTTTATTGTGTTTGGTTATTTTAAATTATTCGGATTGATATGAAGTTGGCAAATAAAGATGTGATCATGCTAGCATTTACGTCGGAGCAAATTACAGCACACTACAAGAAAATTCAGAAATAGAGACGGAAAAATAGAGACGGAATGAATTCCGTCTCTAAATAGAGACGGAAATCATTTTCCGTCTCTAAATAGAGACGGAAAGAAATTTCCGTCTCTATTTAGAGACGGAATTTGTTCCGTCTCTAAATTTGGTCGCTAAATATGGCGCGATTTTTTCCCGCCAAAATTGGAGACGGGATTTAGAGACGGAATAGTTTTTCCGTCTCTAAATAGAGACGGAATTACTTTTTCGTCTCTAAATAGAGACGGAAAAGTCATTCTGTCTCTATTTTTAGAGACGGAAGACGATTTCCGTCTCTAAATAGAGACGGAAAAGTCATTCCGTCTCTATGTTTAGAGACGGAAGACGATTTCCGTCTCTAAATAGAGACGGAATTTAATACCGTCTCTATTTTTCGGGTTTTTAGCCCTAGTTCCCTTTCTTTTTTCCCTCTTTCTTTTCCCCTCTCCTCTCTGCTCCCTGTGTTCGCAGCCTCCTCCCTCCGTTGCCCGAGCCGTCCATCCGGCGTTTGTTCCCACCGCCGCCGTCGAGTAGAAGCCGGTGAGGTAAGCGTTTTCCCCCCTCTTTCTTTTTTTCCCCTCTTCTTTCTTTTCCCTTTCTCCTCCTCTGCCGCTGCCCCCTGTACGTTGCCCATCGCCGTCCGGTGCCCTTGCCCCCGACGAGTCGTCGCCGGCGTTGTTCTCCGACCCGTCGTCTGCTCCGGCGTTCCTCCTCCGGCCAGTTCTGCAGCATCAGGTAATAATTTTTTTTTTTTTTTTGAATTATTATACTTAAAATGTAATTAATTATTAGTGGTGTTGAAAGAAGATTGTAACTTTGATTGGTATCTCTTTTTGTTTATAGAACCAATTAGAAGTTTAATTTTTTTGCAATCATGAACTAATTTTAGGTCAGGAATGTGGAGCTATGGTTGAGCTTGAGCTTATTAATTGAATGGCTATTACATCTGAAAAGCACTTGAATTTTTTCTGTATATAATATCTAAATTTGATTGTCTCCATTAGTTTGTGATCGTTATCTACTCATCACTAGTGATTTGCTGACTTTGCTATTATGATGATAAGTTTGCAGATATTACATGTAAATTATATATACAAATATAGGCGAATATAATTCAGAGGTATATAAATAACTATGACTAGTTAGTTAATTATTTAATTAATTAAAACCCGAATTGTTTAAAACATTGATAAATATTTTTAAACTATAAATCAGAATGTGGATTAAATGTGTGTTTCTGTTATAATAGCTAAAAGGGTAAAAAGCTAACAGACCAATTTTTTATTTTATTTTATTTTATTATGCCTGCTTAATTCTAGTTCATCTTTCTTTTTCCTTTTTATTTTTTATCTTTTATTGTTACTTTTATCCTTATTTCATTGTCTTCCTGTTGTCACTAAGATCCAATATGTGATGTAATGTTCAATCTGAAACTGGTAGTATTGGATAGTGGTGACCTATTTCTATCTTTTATCTTATTTATTATTATTATTATTATTATTATTATTATTGGTTAGGTACTTCAGGAATAAACTAAGTTTTGTTGGAGTTCACTTTGCCTATTATTTTAATTAATTTCTTAGGAACATTCCTCATCACAGATTCAGACTCTTTCCCAGTAAATTGAGCTACAAATTCATTAAATCAACTTAGTATTAAATATTTAATTACCAAGTTGAGGTATTAATAAATTATGAAGTCAGTTAAAAAATAGTTTTATTCGAGAATATATTTCAAGCTTTTTCAAGAAATGCATGCCTTCCACTAATTTCAAATCCATTCTACTATCAATGGATGAATGTCGCTTATGGAATTTGTTGCTTTCTATCACTTTAGTGAGATCAGATATATTTAAGCATATTCTGTATGAAGCTAGTCAACCCTAACTAGTTTGATTTATTTCTTAAAAAAAAAAAAAATCACATATGAAATATAAAAATATTTCTTCAAATTAGGTATAAATTATATATCTATCAAATCAATGATAAACTATGTTATAGTTTAGTTTATAAACCGAATTTAGGTCCGTCTTTAAATTTTTCTTGTTGAAAAAGCTCAAAATATGATCGAATTGTATAGAGTTGTAGCGTATATACATTAGAAAGCAATGATGTTTAGTTGAAGTTTATATATGAGTATGAGTTGATGAGTTAGCGGGATACAGTGCATATTTCACAAACTTGACTAGTTATTTCTTGGCAATAGGTAGCTGTAGCCACCTAGCTAGCAACGCATGGTTAGGATGTAATTAGAATCAATGGCTCAATTGCTTGATGGCATAATTCTTCATTTTTCCAAGCCATTTAATTATTAATTATAGTTAATTATAAGCTGCTATTATTAATTAAAAATCCAAACTCTCATCTGTTTCTGTTGTTAAATTTTGGGCCATTTTATTGTGGGCTAATTGAATAAAACTCTTTAGTTCGTGGACTGTTGTTTGCTTGTATTTCTAAAAAACAAAAAAATGGTCAAATTAAAGCTTGATTAAAAGATAATGTAAAAATTAGTCCTAGTCAGCCACATACTTAGAAACAAAAATTCTTTTCTCAAAGAAAATATTTGTCTCTTCACCACACAAACACATGACTTTGAATTATAATATTCTTAAATTGCACCGTCTTTAATCTTCTCTTCAATTATAAATATAGGGCACTCACATTTCCTCTTCAACCCCATTAATTTTCTCATCTTAGTTCCCCCCTCTCAAGCTTTTAAACTTGTCAAGTCCTTTTAGCTATGGAGATGGAGTCAGCTACTGCTCATAATAATCCCTTATTAATTGAATATTGAGCTAAACTTGCTTATTTGTGGGTACAGAGTTTCTCTTCTATTTGTTAGTACTTGTTTTATAGTTTGTTTTTCTTATTCAACCCCTATTTTTTGTGCGTCTTCTTGATTGAGGCTGGGGTGTGATGAATGTTTGGATCTTTCTGCTTTCCCAAATTATAGGAAAATTGAGCTCATATAGTTTATTAACAGTTTCCATGGAATTTAGGTTATTCTTAATTTTGAGCATGTGGTCGATGATTTAGCTGACTAAGTTTTATCTACTATTTTTTCTTTCTCTCTTTATAGGTTTTTACTTTGCTTTTGTTATTCCACCTCTATTTTTGTGGGTTTGCTTGATTGATTTTGGGATATGAAAGTTTAGATCTTTTTGGTTTCTCGAATTAATGGAGTTTTAAGCTCAACTAGCTAATTTACGGTTACCATGGAGTTTAAGTTGTTCTTGTTTTTTAGCATTGTGGTCTGTGATTAGCTGACTTTGTAATAATTGAATCGGAATGCAGGCAATTATAGCAGGGGTGTTGTCAGCTGTCAGTGATATTGTAGCACAGAAAGTCTCAGGGATACAGAAACTTCAACTTAGACGTCTGCTTCTCAAAGTGGTAATTGCCTCTTTACTCTCTCATAGACATTCCTTATTTTTTATTTTCTAAGATGAGATTGAATTATGTTAGTGCAGTTAATTCTATAATGGTCCCAATTAGATTAATGAAAGGACCTCTGAGATTTATATCTATGGCTGTTCCAACTACTTGAGTGGTCCAATCATTTATTGTGAAATGGTCATGTATGAATTCAATTATATATAGTTGTCAGAGTAAATGTAATTTTTTTAAATGAAATTATATATCTTGTTTCATGTACCCCGCCGTTATCGGTATCGACCGCTGATCAGTTTCGCATCACGCGTTTTTTTTATCCCCTGCCCCCTAGCTCCCTGACCGACTGGTATATGACAAAAGGTCAGTTTTTCGATATCAAGCTGAATTTGATAATAATAAATATTTACCGTGGAAAAGATGTGAGAACTTATTGCATAACTAATTATGCATTAAATTGATTGAAGCAATAGATTATATAATAGAATTGAATTTAATTATGAGAATTGGAATGCTTTGGTACTAATTATGTATTTTTGATTGTTGCACTACAGTTTAACAATAATGAATAATTTAGACAGAAGTTGGATGTATAGAAGACTAACGCCTGATGGTTTCATTAATCTTGAGTTTGCTGAAGGCGTTCAATATTTCATTGAGTATGCAAGATCTCAGCCTGCATATATGGACGGTTTGAAAATTAGATGTCCATGCAAAAAGTGTAAACATAGGTGTTATCTACCTACGGAGGAGGTGCATCTACATTTGCTGAAAAAGGCATTTGTGCCCAATTATTTTGAATGGACAAGGCATGGAGAACCAATAATAGGTAGCACGTCCAGAACTTCGGAATTTGGTCCGTATACATTTGAAGCTGAAGTGCATTCGGAATTTGCACCAGAGATGGTTGAATCTGAGTTGCATGGTGGGGAAGGAAATTTGATGGCAAACAATGTTTTTGCACCTGAAAATCCTTATGCCCAAATGGTTTATGATGCAGCGGGAAATACTTTTCAACCCAATTTTGTTGGGAATGAAGAAGAGGAACCGAACCCAACAGCCAAAAATTTTTTCGACTTACTTAATGCTGCTGACCAGGAATTATGGCAAGGATGTGATAGTATGACACAGTTAAGCTCCGTGGCTCGAATATTGAACATTAAATCTGAAGGTCATATTTCTGATCGGAGTTTAAATGAAATACTGGCTTGGTACAATGAATCGTTGCCATCGGACAATCAAATGGTTGAAAGTTTTTATGATATGAAGAAGTTGCTTAGGGGTCTGGGTTTGCCTGTAGAAAAAATTGATTGCTGTCGACTCGGATGTATGATCTATTGGGGAGATGATGTGGAATTAATGGATTGCAAGTTTTGTAATCAACCAAGGTTCAAGTCGATTAGTGGTAATAGGAAGCAAAAATTAGTACCATGGAAACGGATGTATTACTTTCCTATTACTCCAAGACTTCAGCGGCTATATTCATCCGATGTTACTGCATATCACATGCGATGGCATGATGAACATGAACAGGCAGATGGAGTAATAAGCCATCCATCAGACGCAGTTGCATGGAAGCATTTTAATGATATTCACCCCGATTTCGCTGCCGATAGTCGAAATGTTAGATTGGGTCTAAGCACTGATGGTTTTCAGCCTTTTGGGCAATCAGGACAACAATATTCATCATGGCCAATAATAATAGTTCCTTATAATTTGCCTCCATGGATGTGTATGAATGAGGCTTACATGTTTTTAACAGCAATTGTGCCGGGCCCAAAGAATCCAAAGCAGAAAATTGATGTTTACATGCAACCATTGATTTCTGAATTGCGGCAATTATGGGAATTCGGTGAGTTAACATATGATGTGTCACGCAAACAGAATTTTATGATGAGAGCAGCTTTGATGTGGACAGTTAGCGATTTCCCTGCATATGCTATGCTATTAGGTTGGAGCACAGCGGGAAAGTTAGCTTGTCCCTACTGTGGCAACGACTCAGATGCTTTTTATTTGACTAATGGGTGTAAAATTTCATGGTTTGACAGTCACAGGAAATTTCTTCCTCCAAATCACCCATTTAGACGAAATAAACACAAATTCATTAAGAATAAAGTTGTCCATGCTCCCCCTCCACCTAATAGATCGGGTGAAGAAATCATACAAGAGATTGATGAATTGGGTTTGCTGAAAGTAACAGAACTTGAGGCTGAAGAAATCAACAGTAGCATTTCCAAAAACTTTGGTTGGAGAAAACGCTCTATATTCTGGGATTTGCCTTATTGGAAATCAAATTTGATACGGCATAATTTGGACGTGATGCATATCGAAAAAAATATATTCGAAAATGTCTTCAACACGATAATGAATATTGAAGGAAGGACCAAAGATAATGCAAAATCGCGTGCTGACTTGAAATTGTATTGCAAAAGAAGTGAATTAGACAAAGATTTTCGAACGGGCAAGTATCCAAAAGCGTGTTACACTTTGGACAAAAGGCAAAAGGAAGTTTTGTGCGAATGGTTGCGAATCATAAAGTTCCCAGACGGCTATGTTTCAAATTTAGCAAGGTGTGTTGACATGAGAAAGTATAAATTGTTCGGAATGAAAAGCCATGATTGTCATATATTCATGCAAAGGTTGATGCCAGTTGCTTTTCGCGAGTTGTTGCCACAGAGAGTTTGGGAAGCTATAACTGAGTTGAGTATATTTTTCAAAAACTTGACATCGTCTGAGATAAAGATGGCTGACATGGAAAAACTCGAGAATGAAATTGCAGTCATACTTTGCAAATTAGAGGGATTTTTTCCTCCGAGCTTTTTTGACATTATGGAGCATTTACCGATACATTTAGCACATGAGGCCAAAATGGCAGGACCCGTTCAATATAGATGGATGTATCCCTTTGAAAGGTAAAACTAAATCTTTGATATACATGCGGTCGATTAATTTATAATTTATTATTAACTAGCCACAATTTATTATGTAGGTATCTGTATCACTTGAAAAAAAATGTCAAAAATAAAGCACGAGTAGAAGGCTCAATATGCAATGCGTACTTGGTTGAAGAAGCTAGTACGTTTTGTTCTCATTACTTTGAGCCTCACGTCAGCACAAGACGCCGCAAGGTTCCTCGTAATGACGACGGATGCCAAACAAGTACGCATGATGGAAATTTAGCTATTTTCACATATCCTGGTCGATTACACGGACGTTCTACCAGAAGAATGCTGACAGATGAGGAATTGGAGGCTGCACATGGTTATATCTTACTTAATTGCCAAGAAATTCAACCATTTGTGCAGTAAGTGTTACTTGTTTGACTAGGCGAATATTTATTTAATAATGGTTCAATATCATATGTAACTTATGTTGTCCGATGCAGTTTATATGAGGAATGGTTAAAGGAGCTTATGCCACATATAACACAAAATGACATAAATAAGGAAGTCGAAAAGCACTTTCATTTATGGTTCAAGACATATGTAAGTGTTAACTTCAAATATATTTAAGACATATATTGTATTTCGTGAATTGATTAAATGACTAACTGCAATTACATTATGTAGGCATCGACGCATACAATTGAAAATAATTTCATATCTGATGTTGCGAAGGGACCATTGCGTACTGTTAAATCTTATCCGGTTTATTTTGTGAACGGGTACAAATATCATACGCAATCTCATGGTCATAACAAGGCTACTTCAAATAGTGGAGTTTGCATTCAAGGTGAATTGATGAATTATTACGGCAAAATTACAGAGATATTGGAAATTGAATACCCCGCCTTGCCAATAAAACGATGTGTGCTATTTAAGTGCGAATGGTTTGATTCAACGCTTAATATTGGAACAAAAGTGCAAAACGCATACAATTTGGTTGAGATAAATCAAAGAAGAAGACTTCCTAATTTTGAACCTTTTGTGTTGGCCATGCAAGCGATTCAGGTGTATTATCTTCCGTTTCCTAGCTTAAGGCGAGATAAGAAGGATTGGTTGGCAGTTTGCAAAGTAAAACCGAGAGGCTTATTTGAAATGAAAGCTAATCGACAAAATAAACGAATTGAAAGTGAAGCCTTCCAGGAAGATGAAGTGGCGAGTCATGAAATAAATGAAAGCATGCCATATGAAGATAATGAGCCTTTGAACAATGTGGACAATGAAATGGTTGATATTGCATCGGACGAGGAATCCAGGTCTACATCTGAATTGGAAAGCGAATTTGATTCTAACTATTCAGAAAATGAAGACGATAGTGATAATGAATTACATTTAAGTGATGATAGCGAATAATTTTTTGACCACGTGAGTATGATCCATATGACCCGCATATCATTTTATACTTTCTGTTTGGTTTAATTTACAAATGACACATATATGTATTATTGCCACATATAATTATGATTATGTAATAATAACTTGATGTAATATTGTTCAATGATATACTCAGGGAAAAAAATGCATCACAAGAGAAGGACTGGTGCTATCTTACCACCTAGGGTGCGTTCGTCATTATCCACACCAGTTAGTCAAGGTGATGGATCGTCTCATGCTTCTGCACCTCCGCACACTGCTGCAGAATCTACAACCCCGACGTATCCAGGCCCATCTCATCCTGCTGGTACATCATCTGCTACAGCGCCTCGTACAGAGATTCCATCTGAGGCATCTCAGAGATATCCTGATACAGTTGAAGGCCCTTTGCCCGGATCAGTTGGTGTGGATGGACGGATTTATATTGTCATTGAAGGAGAATAGTGAGTTATTAACATTCGTATTTCTATTTATTATATAGGATATGCTGCATTTCTTACAATTTATTATATTTATGTTGTCTATTAGCTTCCGTCCATCTGGTGTTTGCTCCCGCTCCATGGCTCGCACATTTAAGGAGAGAATGGAACTCAATGGTTTTTTATGGAAGAATATATCTCATGAGACAAAAATGTTTTATTTTGGAGAGTTTCGGGTAATTAAATTAAATTATTTATTTCTAATTATTGCACCTTAATTCATGTATTATTTAAATTTTATATGTATTGTACAAATACATACATTACGCTTAACTTTTTTCTTTTTTGTTGTATATTTCTCAGAAAGCTTATTATTGGGATTCCTCGGTTGATCACCTAGTCTACACTGTTTGGGAGAAACGTGCTCGTGTACGTTACAAGGACAAGCTTAACAAGCTGAAAAAAAAAAAGAATCGACGACCACGGTACTTAAATGAAGAAATTTGGGCACATTGGTTGCAGTACTGGTCATCACCGGAGGCCCTCACAATTGCCGATCGGAATTCTACTAATAGGATGGGCGGGCCAGAGGGAGTTAGCGTTTCTATACACACTGGAGGAACGTTGACCCATCGGGAGCATGCTGACAGACTCGTAAGTATTCATACATCTTAATTTATACAAGCTATTTTTTATTGCAATACATCACATCTTGATAATAGGCTAAATATTTCATTGCATGAAGGAGGATGGGAAAAATGTTGTGTAAGGAGTTTGAAAAGGATTTTGTTTGTGGATAATACAGTTATAAATATATTTTCATGCTTTTTAAGCGGGGAGTTTGTTACAAATTAAGGGAAAATTCCGCCGAAATTTTTTAAATTTATGTCTAAGTGTTATTGTTTTTTGAGATTGCAATACATCACATCTTGATAATAGGCTAAATATTTCATTGCATGAAGGAGGATGGGAAAAATGTTGTGTAAGGAGTTTGAAAAGGATTTTGATTGTGAATAATACAGTTCTATATATATTTTCATGCTTTTTAAGCAGGGAGTTTGTTACAAATTAAGGGGAAATTCTGCCGAAATTTTTTAAATCAATGGCCAAGTGTTATTGTTTTTTGAATTAGAATTGTTTTCGCTTAGTATTAATATATTAACATATATGAGTATTGTTGTGCTTTTTTCATTTTACTTTTGATACAATTTTAAGGAACGTTAATTTCAAATATTGTTGACCTATAATTTATTTACAGGAGTCTAGAATGGGCAGAGTACCGTACCCTCATGAGATATTTATGCATACACATACGCGAAATCATGACGGTGTCACATTCGTCAGCGATCGAGCTAGACAAGTTCATGTATGATTTTTAAAATTGTTAAACTTAATTTCTATATGTTTTTAATTTTAGATTACTCTTAAATAACATTCGATTAATTTTCATTATAGGAACGGGTACTAGAGGGTCTTCAGAGTCAGGAGGCAGATGGTGGTAATGTTGATCATGCAAGAGTATATTACGACGCAGCTGGTGGTAGGGACCGCCGTGGACGGGTCTTCGGCTTGGGCTCTTATGCAAATACTTGTTATTCGCATGGTGCTTCATCCTCTACGGCAACGGCGAGTAGACTTGCTGCGACTACAAATGAGGTTATTGAGCTTCGCGGCACAGTCGACACTTTAATGGACCGCATTGGTAGGCTAGAGGAATTCATTGCCCAAAATGTTCGTGTACCGCCGCCGACTGATCGTCCACAGTCACCTCCGTCTTAGTTAGTACTGTTTAATACACTTTTCAAGTACTTTTGCTTGTAGTCTTATTACATATATATATTAATACATTACTATTTATACTTTTATTTATTTTACTTAATTTTTATTTAATACTTGTTTCATTAATATTATTATATATAATTTTGCCAATTATAGTTTTATTATTTAAAAAAATTATGTATTGAAAATAGCTTTCAAGACGGAAAATACATTTAAATATAACTAAAAGATATAGTTAATAATATATTAAAAAAAATATGTATTTAATTTAGAGACGGAAAAATTATTTCCGTCTCTAAAAATAGAGACGGAAACGAGTTTTCCGTCTCTATTTTTAGAGACGGAAAACTTGTTTCCGTCTCTATTTTTAGAGACGGAAATGTCATTTCCGTCTCTATTTTTAGAGACGGAAATATCATTTCCGTCTCTATTTTTAGAGACGGAAAACTCGTTTCCGTCTCTATTTTTAGAGACGGAAAAATAATTTCCGTCTCTAAAAATAGAGACGAAAAATTTCGGTCTCTAAATTTAGAGACGGCCAAAATAGAGACGGAATTTTTCCGTCTCTATTTCCGTCTCTATTTTCAATTAGAGACGGAATTCCGTCTCTATTTTCCGTCTCTATTCCCCTGATTTCTTGTAGTGGCACCTTTCAAGAATCGAAAAGGCGTGGGGATGACTTTAGAATGCAGAGTTCCAAGGCAACAATACAAACAACAACCGAAAATATGTTAACTGATTAGGCCATTCATTTTTCTTGGATTGGGGTTTTATATTTGGGCAAGGATGGTGATTGCAACTATTTTGTTACTTATGCTTAATATTTTTATTGTCCTTAACAATAAAATCACCTATAATGTTGGAAGACTGTACACATTTGGACGAAAGAAGTTCATTTATTTTATATGTTTATACCAGTTTATGAGCCATTGTGAGGATGTTTAAATTATGTACAATGCATGACTGTACAAGAAAACATTAATTGCAGCGGCATGTAATTCGCTGAATAATTGGTTGTATCAAATACATTAATATTGATTAATCTATACAAAGAAACCAAGACAAAATATACACTAGTAAACAAAAAGATAGAAATCCTAATTGCATTTGGTATTGTAATATTCTCTGGAGTTGAAACTGAATTAATCGGCTCATCCACTCATCTAAATTTAAAACTTGTTCAACAAAGCTTATCCAGCTAATAATGGTTTATAAAAAGAAAAAATAAAATAACTAAATTCTATAATTCATCTACACTCCTGAAATTAAGAATAATGACTTATATCCCATAGAAGCTACGATTAGAAAAACAAAAACTTCAGGACTCAGTGTCCACTCACTAGCACTAGTCTAGCCACTCAAAGTAGATATCGATAGGCTCAGATTTATTACCCTCAATTCATCCACATCAAGCTTCAAGAATTGCATAGTGAACCCAGCCACGGCTCTGTTGAACACCAATGGCACGCCATTCATTCTACATGAAAAAATCATGAACGCAAATTAAGATTCCTCATAATTTTAGCAGATAAACTCAACTGCTCGTAATGCAAACAAGTATGGCGAATGAAAATATGGAGTTTTCAACTTGAATTTACTGTGATCCAAGACCTATGATTAATTGCAATGGATATTGCATATACATAAATAGATAGATTCAAATCGAAAGCCTGAGCAAGCAAAGTCCACAAAATTAGGTTTACTTTACTTAATTCTACTTATTCTTTCTAGGATTGAATCTGAAATCAAATACTGAGAACATTCAAATAACATTAAACATTAATAATAATTAAAAAAAATAAGAATTTCACTCTATCTCCCAAATCCATAGAATTGGGGTTTTATCCAAAAATATTTGATTCTTCAAGAAAGTGAAAAGTTTGATTCCTATATATTACTACTTAGCTTGAATTTGAAATCAGATACTAATCAAACTTACGATCAAGACAAAAATTTGAATAACTCAATACAACGGTAAAAAAAATTAATATTCTAATACACCACAAATTCAAATGAAACTAAAACCACAAAATAAAAACCTAAAAAGTAACTCACTTCGGAGAGTAGCCACAAAAAACAATCTCTGACTCCTCCCCACTTGATCCACCGACCGACAACCACTAGATAGAAATAACCCAGGAGTCCTCCTTCTAGCTCCGACTACATAATTCACTGGAAAAAGAATAGAAGAAGTCACAAGTTCAAAACTAAAGGGACGACTTTCTCCCCCTCTCAATTTGTATCTTTCAACAGCAGGGAGAGTAAAGAAAAAAGAAAAAAAAATGATATTTTTGAAAATCGTAATTTAAAAAGTGAGATTTATGAAAGAGTAAAAAAAAAGGCTGTATTTTTGAAATAAAATATAAAAATGTGATATTTGGAATAATTTCCTCAAAATTATTTATAAGGGAGAAAATAACCCATGTTAGCCTGTTATGCATTTTAAAAGGTGTACAAAAGTATTAAAAAGTCAGATAGGGCGGCAAAAAAATAAAAAAGAGCGGAGGGGCAAAATTAATATTTTTGGGGGGCAAAAAAGTATTAGAAAGTTAGATAGGACGTAAAAAAAAACTAATATTTTTAAGGGAGCAAAATAACACTACAAAAAAAAGGGTGATTAGCAACTGCAATTTCAGTCGCTAATCATTATATTTTAGTCGCTAATTAGTTATAGCGACGAGACGACAAACTATCGCAAATACAGCCGTCGCAAGCAATTTAGCGATTAAAATGAAAAACAGTCCCTATTTTTAGCAACTAGATTTAGTCGCAAAAATTATACTTATCCGTCGCTAATAAGCAAATAAAATTAGTCGCCAAATGAATTTTTTTTTTTAATTTGCGACTAACATTCTAATCGCTAAAAGTGGTCGCTATTTTTTAATAACATTTGTGACAGACAGTCGCCCAATATAATCAGTTGCTAAAAATTAGCGACTATTTAACGGTCTGTCGCTAATCCGTCGTAGTATATATTTTATATTTATCGACGGATTTTTTTGTCGCAAATCCGTCGCTATATTTCTGAATTTTATTTTATTTTTTTTAATTTTCATAACATTACATATCATTGGACAATGAAATTAATTAATATGTACGCTACGATAAAATAAACATTCATATGAATATAAAAGTAAATTATAATCAAATTTATAAATATATAATCTAAAATATATATAATTAATATTAATACATAGTGTATATCTAATTAAAAGTACTCAAAAAGTGAATAAATTTATCGTACCACATAATATCTTCTTAGATAATAAATTGTACTGATAATAATATCATACAAAAAAAAATGTAAAGTCATTTTCAGGTAGAGCCGCCACTACCAAAATGAGAATTATCATGCGGATCAAGACCGTGTGCACCTGAAGGGCCAACATCATCATGTGGTGCGGGTGATGCAGTAGTGGTATTGGGCTGAGTGGATGGTGGCTGGTGGCTGAGGGGCCAAGTGAGGAAACAACAAATGAATAGTCCGTGCGACAATCTCCTCGACATCTTCCTTTGTCAAGCAGGTACCAGCAGCATGACAGGCAGTGCTTGTACCAGCAGCACATGATTGTCCGGATGGATAAACACCAGGTGGCACATATGAGACAAGTCCGTATATTATTTTCCTTTTATTGCATTGTGTGGCATCAATGAATAACTGCGACTCATCAACGGATGACTCATCTTGCGATCTCTCAGATCGGAGTTGCTCATATCTCTCCTATAAAATGACAACAATTTTTAGGTTACGTAAACATAAAACGTAAATATAAAAACAACACACATTTTACAACAATTTAGCATTTGAATAACTTAAGACATTATCAACTAATAAAATACATGTTATTTACATACACCTCCCTGCTACGATCCACAACATAAGTATTTCCATTATGATTTATGGTATGTGTGTGCAAATAGGCCTCGGGAATTATAGGTGGCCGGCCCAACTCCTTCTCCTATATCATGTACAATATAAAGTAGTTATTGAAAAAAATAAAGACGAGTTAAAAAAATAAATTTTTCTCGTATTATTAAAACATGCTTGCATTATTTTCCTTTGTTATCCTATTTTATTGCAATATATAAAGTGATAAATTTTTTAAAAATCAATGAAAATTTTGGCATAACCTCCCCATATTATTGCCATCCTCCTGTAAAGAACATTACATTTTACACTTCTAAAAATCACAAATCAATTTCAATCTCCTCAACAAGCTCCAACACAATTTTCCCATCCTTCTCTACATATATATATCAATCAATATATAATGTCAAGCAATTCGCATGTCTATCAAATTCATTAGTTGATTTGTTGTATATAATCCAAATTCAAAAGGCAAACTATTTCCCAAGTAATATATAAAGTGAACAATTTTCAAAAAATCAATGAAAATTTTGGTATAACCTCCCCATATTATCGCCATCTTCCTGTAAAGAAAAATATATTTTACACTTCTAAAAATTACAAATCTACTCCAATCTCATCAACAAACTCCAACACAATTTTTTCATCCTCCTCTACATATATCAATTAATATATTGTCAAACAATTCACATGTATATCAAATTGAATAGTTGATTGGTTCTATATAATCCAAATTCAAAAGGCAAACCGTTTCAAAAATACTGAAATGAACATATCAATTGGCAAACATTATGGAAATTGAAAAGCACTAATATAAAAGTATAATTTAATTCTCTTATAATTAAAGTACTTACCAGTCGTAAGATATGCTCACCAATAGAAATGGTACCACCAGTGTATGATTTAGGAGCCTTATCTTCAGACCCTCTATAACGATTGATTTTTTTCTGAGCAAAAAGTTGAATGCATGGAGGAAGATTAAAAAACTGAGTCCACCTAATCCATGCAGCCTCTGGACAATCTTTAGGCTTTTTCTTGGCGATATTTATGTGATACACATAATCTTTATACCTTTGTGCAGCCTTTGTTTCCCAACCTGCCCTAACAGGACCATTTACTGCAGCATCCCAATGGCACCTTTTCTGCATTTATATTTCAGGTGATTCATTAGTATTTATAATCATAGATTAATTCAATATAAAATGAATACAAAAATTTGTAATGAGAAATTATCATTGATTTTCAAATAAATATATATATATACCTTAAACTCTCCCTAATAAAACTCCTTGATTTCTCTAGCAACCTCCTTCCAACTAACTCCATTTATGTCTGTCCGCTGATGGAAGCTGCTGGTTATAATCCTAGAGCATTGGGAGGAAGGTTCCAGCCTGCAAAATATGTAATATAAAAGCAATGTGGTTAAATATGTTTTTATAAGTTATTCACAATTTGTATGGATGAATACTTACATGCCTTTTTGATTCACTGTAACGTACAATTGACTAACATTTTCACTGGACACATCACATGTAGTCGATGTACTGCTGTTGGCTGTGTGTGGACTAGGAATTGATGCAGATGGCGTAAATGTCACAGGAGGCGATGGTTCATTCCCAGATGTAGGATCTCCCGGGATATCAGGCATATCTCCAAAAGGTGGAGTTGTGGAATCCCCTCCAGATCAACCTCCCTGACGTCCTCAACCAGTAAGTCCTCGTCCTCTACCACAACCCATACCTACATAATGGTGAATTATACATGTATGTATATAACATATATAACTTATAATTGAATAAGTGCATCAAACTATTTTTCCAAATAATAAATATAATAAAAAATTTTAACGACACATTGTCCTCTGAAAACTACACGTAATCAATTAGTCACTATTTGATGAATCTTGGAATTCCTCTTCCTCGTCCTCATTGCTATTATAATCTGTAAATTCCTCCTCTTCTTCATTCACTTCAAGTTATTGATCAAATTCATCAGTGTTATCAATTTCAATAACCACTCCTGTAGGGTCACGCAAGTCTATATCCTCTTCATTACCAACATCTATTGTTATCTCATGCGCAGTTACTTCATCAACTTGGAATGCATTAGGATATGCAGGATCACTGTCATCTCTAAATCTGATGTCACTATGAACTCCCTTGGTTTAACCAAAAATACAGCTAACCAGTTAGCTCTATCTAATCTCAAAGAAGGATAAGGGAAAAATAGGATCTTTCCTTTCTTAGATTGGACTTTGTCTAAGAAGAACAGAGAGATAAAAGCAAACTGAAAGCTTTTATTTATCAGAGAGGAATCTTACAAGAGAGAGAAGTAAGACTTCGAGTGTTTCTCGGATGTCTTGCAACTCTAAGTTACAAACCTATTTATAATACAAAAGATAACTGTTGCCTTTACAGGTGGCAACTAAATACTTGACAGACAAAAGCTAGTGTGCTGTCACATCACACTTTAAAATATTCCTACGCATTATTAAAGTAAACTAATAATGCAAGCTGATAATACAACCTTTTTACAGCTCATAAGGCACTAAGGCAAGCTGTAAACTAATAATACTACTTTATGTCATATCTACTTTATGTCACATCTGGTTTCTTGTCTTTCCTCTACTTTATGTCACATCTGGTTTCTTGTCTTTCCATTTTACTTTCCACCACGCTCCACTGTGCTTACTCTGAACTGTAGCCATCGTCAGAATTTGACAAGTTAATCTTGGCATAGTTAAGAACTCGTTTGGCTGGCCATGTTTGAGTTGCTTGGAGAAGTTCTTCAGAACTGTGTATGATTTTGGTAATTTGGACAATGTGTTCTTCAAGCTTTTCCACTTCATAATTCCATCGAACTCCTGGATTGATTGTTCGATAATGGGCTTTAAATTTTTCCTCAAGAATAGCCTGATAGTGTTGAAGTGCTTGAATGGCTTTTTGCCCAGCTTCTTTCTCAATTTCATCTGCAGCTTCAGTTCTTGCCTGGTAGTCATTCCATTCTTCATTGTTGAGTGTTTGACTAACATGTAGGCAATAATCTCGGAGTTGTTGTTCATTAGACATGTTGAGCAAGCCAACCTGGATAAAGTATCAGCAAGAAAATTATTTTTACCTTCTATGTGCTCAAAATGAATTTTAATTCCCGTGCCTGTAATGAAATCGGTGAATCCTATCCAACGAACTCGAGATGGTTTATTCTGAGAACTTTTGTTGTAGAAACTTATAATGGCTTGGCAATCTGTTCTTAATGTTATCTCCTTTTGATCGAGATAATAGATTTTTAAAGCCGTCAATGTTTCCATACAGGCGTTGATTTCAGCATCAATGGTTGATCTAAGGGTTGGAAACTTGCCACTTGCATAGGCACAAATCTTCTCAGTTGTTTTTGGGTCCCACCTATTCTTTTTACATTTGCACACGCCACCCCATCCTTCCATACAACCATCTACTTCCAGTACAATGTATGCTACTGTAGGTGGAAGTTCTAGATCAGGCAAATTTTTAACTTTCTCTTTAATTTGCTTGATTAGCTGATAATCAGATGACTTTAATCTCTTATCTCCATGTGGGCTTGTCTTCTGGTAGAGTGGTCCAAGAAGTATTCCCAGATTGGGAATATGATTTCTTGCATAATTGAGGATGCCCAACCATGATCTGAGACCCTTCTTTTCCTTCAGCTTTTCTTCATCAAAGTCTGCAATTTTTTTGATGATATGTTCTTGGAGTCTTATTTTTCTGTTTCCAATGATTGCTCCTAAGAACTCAATTTCAGGGACCGCTATTTTCATTTTTGAAGGAGATAAAACCAATCCCCAATGAACAGCTCTTTTTAATAGTTCCTCTAACTGTTTAGCATGCTCCTTTTCTGTTTTTGAGAAGACTAAGATATCATCGATGTAGACCGCTATGAAATCTTCTGTTCCTCTAAAACAGTCATCCATTTTTCGCTGAAAAATTGCTGGAGCATTTTTGAGACCAAAAGGCATTACTAGCCATTCGTATAATCCTCCTGGAACAACAAAGGCAGTCCAAGGAATAGAGGATTCTTCCATTGTAACTTGATGAAAACCACTTTTCAAATCAAACTTTGAGTAGATCATGCTACTTCCTACTCTTTTCATGATTGTGTTTATTCCTGGCAAGGAGTATTGATCTTTATGGGTGTTATCATTGAGGCTCTTATAGTTGAATACCATCCTTTCTTTTCCTCTTTCTTCTTTTCCTGTTGTAGGATTAATGGTAGTTCCTGAATGTACTATGAAAGCCATTGTACGATGTCTACTCTTGCTGGGTCTGATTACTCCTATTTCCAATAGAGCTTTGATGTGTCGATCAAATTGATCTTTCATTGCTGGTGTCACATGCTTTAGTGGTTTATCTTCAATGGTCAAATCTGGATTAATGATTTCCAGTTTACATTGAACTTTGTTTTTCTTCCAGTGCTTCAAAGGATTTTCTCCTATGTACCCTTGCTCCTTTAGCTGACTTATTAGTTTACTGAATCTAGCCTCAAAATTTTTGTTCCTAAATTCAGTTGAAAAATAGACCAGCTCCTTCAAGTCCAAGTATTCCTGTTCTTCCATATCTAACTCAGGAATGGCTTTTGCAGCTCTTAATTCCAAATCTGCTTGAGTAGCTATTGAGGTGATATTTTTGTAGAAGGTAACTGTGTTGCCTTCTATTCTCAGGCCTCCATACATACTTCTGATGAAGTTACAGCCAAGAAGCATCTGAATACCATCATCTTTTATTGTCATTGGTACAGCATAGGTAAATGGTATTCTGAATTTGTTGCATTCGATGCTCATTGAACCATACTTCAATTTCTGCTTGACACACTGTTTGGAGTTGATTCCACTTAAGTTGACTGTATAAGGACTGACTTCTACTGCATCTTTTGGTATTGAGTTTAAATCAATTACACAAGCAGAAGCTCCTGTATCCAATATGGCTCTGACAATGAATGGCTTGACTCCGGGAATGTTTATTTCAACATTCATGTTGTATAATCTATTGATCACACGCCTGGAAGGGACGTAAGTTTCTTTTGAGGCAACTTCTATCATGACTTTTGCTTCATCAATGGATTCCCATCCACTATCTCCTATTCCTGTAGAGTCCCATTCTTCCAATCTTTTGCTTTCTTCATCATGAAGGAATGATTCCTCTTGCGCCAACTGTTCATCTTTTTCCAGTTGATCTTCCTCTTTATTGTTTAGGGGAGCAAAAGGATTTTCCCAGTCATTAGTAGATTCTGATTCATCTGTTGGATCAGTATCCCAGTTAGTTTCTACTTTAATGACTGTGGTTGGTAAGGCTGCTTCTTTTCTTACTGGTTCTGGCCTGAGCACCAGCATTCTTCCTGTTTTCTCATCATACATGGGATTGTATGGGTGGTAACATTCAGGGGGATATTTTGTACCATCGTCTTCTTCATCTACCACCAATTCTGACTGAGCTGAAATGCTAATTCCTTTTTCCTCATACCATCCAGAAGGTTGAATTGTTTCTATTGCCACGTTAGCACTTTCTGGTTTTGAATACTTGACATAGTAGTCATACTTGCCACTGTATTCACCAAGGGTATCCCATGTGTCTTCATACCCCATGAAAGAAAAATTTTGTTCTTCCATTTTACTCAACCTGCTTTTGTTTATTCTTTTCTTTGCTTGCCTTTTTGGGATACTTGTAGACTTGTGAATCATAAACAAAAAGTTTGTTCTTCCAAGGAGGATAAGTGTTTTTATTAGTAGAAGTTCCTCCTAGATTCACTGTCTTCAATTTCTCTTGTAACTGGAAGATTGATTCTTCCAATTGTCCGGGAAACTCTTGTTTCTTTCTTTCCCCTTTTTGAAGTTCTTCCAAATCTTCTTTCAAAAGAGCAATCTCGTGTTGCTGTTTACACAGCAATTGGATAATAGTATTGTTCTGCTTAATTATTGTTTTAATTAAGCTTACTTGCCCTTTAGATGCTTCGAGAGTAGGTTTGACAAATCCTTGTGCTGGTTCTTCGATTGTCTCGGTAGCTTGTAAAGCTTCCAGGTATTCTTCAGATTCTGCAGTGAGCCTCCAGCTCATGAAGTTAGGAACTTGATTAGATCCTTTACTAGAATCTGAACATCTTGCATAATACACTTGAGTTGCTTGCATCGCTAGGATAAATGGTTCATATTTATTGAACCGACGATGCTGGTTTACGTCCACAATTCTATATTAGCTGTGAATCTTGAGACCAATGTCTACAGTGGGATCAAACTAATGACACTTGAATAATATTGTCCGCTTTATTGGTAACGAAGGATACTCTATCTCTATGATCTCTTCAATCCATCCTTAGTAATCACCAACATTGTCACCTAAGTTGGACCCTTTTACACAAACTCCACTATTCATTGAACGTCTCCCAGAACCATGAGTTTTAGTGTGAAATTTATATCCACTGACAAAGTAAATCAAGTAGCACTTCACTCTCCGTAATGGTTTTTGTGACAAACTACAGAGGTATTCATTGTCAATTCCATTGTAACGGACCTAATTTGAAAAAATTAAGAAGTCACAGTTAGTAATAAATACCATCTTAATTGCTATTCATGTGTTATAAATGTAAATGATGATAGCCTTACATATAATTCGAACCAGTATGCAAAGTAGTTGTCAATATTTGTATCAAATAGACTTGGTGTAAGATCAGGATGCTTCTGACGTAAATTCTCACAATATATACTTCATTACAGCGCATTTTAAAAAAATTAACCACTTTTACAGAAAGCGAATATATCTGGGAACATAATAAAATATTTATATATATGTACCTCAAGTATGGAGAAACCTCCTCGCAATTTAGTAGAATGTACATATGAGCTGCATTATACTCCTCTAATGTTAATGCTCTGTCACGAAGTTTTGAGCATGTTCGACCCGGGTAAGTGAAAATTTTTAAATTTCCACTGATATTTTCTCCACAATCTCCGTCATCATTACGAGGAGGACATCGGTGTCTAGTACTGACATGAGGTTCAAAATAATGCAAGAAAAAATTAGATGACTCTGAGAGTAAGTATGCATTCCAAATAGATGCCTCAACTGTTGCCTTGTTATCAATCTTTTTTTTAAGAGTTCAAAGGAACCTGCAAACGGGTATAGAGAACCAATTTAAATATGACTTTGTACCTAAATATTTATTGACACAATATTTAGAGGTATTAATATTTATCTATCAAACGGATACATCCATCGATATTGTACAAGACCAGCAACCCTTGCTTCATAAGGTAAATGTATTATTAAGTGCTCCATTGAATCAAAGAAAGACGGAGGAAATATCTTTTCGAGCTTGCAAATGATTTGTGGGATGTTTGATTCTAATGCCTCGATGTCTTCAACACGTAGAGTACTAGATGTCAAATCCTTGAAAAATAAGCTAAGCTCTGCAATAACCTACCACACATTTCCAGGAAGTAACTCACAAAAGGCAATAGGAATCAATTGTTGCATAAATATATGGCAATCATGGCTTTTGATGCCTAATAATTTGAGATTTGTCATGTCAACACAATGACCCAAGTTTGAAACATAACCATCTGGAAACTTAAGTTCTTTCAACCACTCAAACAATTTTTTTTTATTCCTTATCCAATGTGTAATATGCTTTTGGATATTTGCCACTGTTTGAATCCATTGCCAACTCTGGACGGCAACAATATCTCACTAAATCTGTGATTTCGCATTGTCCTTGGTTTTGCCTTCAACATTTAAAACTGTGTTAATAATATTGTCGAACATATTTTTCTCAATATGCATGAATCGAGATTGTATCAAATCATGTGTGTTTTCCAATAAAGCAAATCCCAAAATATGCTTCATTTTCTCTAACCACAAGACTCACATATGATCCCATTAATCTCGTCTGCATCAAGCTCAGTTACTTTGACTAGGCCCCACTGATCAATGTCTTGCAGAATTTCATTCCCATCTCTAATTGGTGGCAGCTACAATCTTTCAACGTGTCCTATTCTGAAGTTCCTTCTATTTCTCCTAAATGGGTGTTCAGGAGGAAGAAATTTTCTATGATTGTCAAACCATGTTTGTTTTTCACCACTCTCTAGTCTAAATGATTGTGTATGTTCCATGCAATAAGGGCATGCATATTTCCCTGATGAACTCCAACCTGACATCATTGAAAATGCTGGAAAGTCATTAATTGTCCATAAAAGTACAGCTCGCATTATAAAGTTTTGCTTGGTTGACACATCATATGTTGACACCCCACTATTCCATAATTCATGAATCAAGGGTTGTAGATAGACTTCAATTTTTTGCTTAGGATTCTTAGGCCCAAGTACAATAATAGTTAGAAACATATAAGCCTCCTTCATACACATCAAAAGTGGTAGGTTATAAGGCGTGAAAATTACAGGCCATGACGAGTATTTCCTCCCATATTGTCCAAATGGCTGAAAACCGTCTATGCATAACCCCAACCTAACATTTCTAGTCTCCGCAGCAAATGAAGGATGAGATTCATTGAAATGATTCCAAGCCAGAGAGTTAGAAGGACGCTACATAACCCCATTATTCTGGACATGATTATGATGCTATCTCATATGTATTGCTGTCGCTTTTGACTGATACAATCATTGCAACCTAGGTATTAGTGGAAAGTAATACATTTTTTTTATATGCTTTCAATCTGTGCTTACGAGACCCGACACGCATTTTGAATCTTGGGTTATTACAAAACTTACAGCGTGTCAAATTTTTATCTTCATTCCAGTACAACATGCATCCCTCATTACAACAATCAATTTTTTGAACTGGCAATCCTAAGCTTCTAATAAGACTTTTTGTTTGGTAAAAATTATCTGGCAATATGTTACCTTCAGGTAAAACTTCCTTAAACAGTTGGATGTTTGCATCATAAAACCTCTCTAGCAGATTAAATTTGAATTTCGCATACAACATCCTAGCGACTACAGAGAGCTGAGAATGGGTATCACAACCGGGGTACAACTGTGCATTACCAGATTCAAGAAGATCATAAAATTCTTGACATTGTGGATTGGGTGCCTCATCCATAGAATTTGCATAAAAAGTTGATGGTCCAGGTTCATTATGATTTGAGAGAAAGCCTTGTTCATGATTATAAGTAGTAGGATCTTCTGGAACAAATTGTTGGAAATGGGTATCGGGATTAAAATTAGCCCCAGCAACATCAAGTACCATTTGCTAATATGAATTCTTACCCCTACACCATCCACTAATTTATTGATTGTTGGATTCCAATTTGACTCGTTAGGGGTAATGTATGTCTCCCCATGCAATTTCAAACAAAATAATCCTAAACAAATCCCTTACGGAAGAGCTGATTCATAACAGTTTCCACATCATGAAACTTTCGGTTTACACAGTTTTTGCAGGGACACCTAATATGATCACCACTCATTTTTTCAGGATAAAAAGTGGCGAATTTAATAAAATTCTCTACTCCATAAACAAATGAGGAATTAGTCTTTCCGCTTGCATCCCGTCGATTATACATCCAACTACGATCTAATGGTTCCATTTAACCTAAACTTCTCGATTATAACAATATAGAAAAAAGCAAAAATTTAGTATCCCCATTAAACAGAACAACATAGATTAGTAGCAGTCGATATTCTCAATATGTCAGATTAAGCAAGATTTGAAACTTAAAACTAAAAATTTTAACTATCACACAGCAAAATATCCACGAATGGATTTCACAACCTAAAACTAAAATAAAGATGCAATGCAAATGCAATCCCAAAATAATTTTAGTAAGGAATGCAACCAAGAAGATACTGGCAGTAGATCAGCCGAGATAGCAAAAGCTATATCCTATTTAGGGGCTAAAGCTGTTTCAGCCGATATACCTTCAAGATTGTTAAAAATATGCATACAGTATTTCTCATGTATACTTATGAATGCAAGAACAATTGTTTGAATATATATATATATATATATATATATATATATATATTGAAATAATAATACAAATTAATCTTCTAACAGTACTCCCTATCCTCCACCAATCCTTGTAACAGTATTTTTAAACATACTACTCCCTCTCTTTTAACTAATCTATTTTTAAACTAGCAATCCTTGCTCAACTATTTATTTTTACAGGTTATTCTCTCAAGTAAATATATATGTATTTATTCCTTTGCACAATGTGAATACATTTCTTTACTATCTACTAATAAGATGAAATAAGTTGTATGTTGCAAAGGAACACAAAATCTCCTTGTAGTTGCACATAAAAATTACAAGATCTACTTGTATTTCTGGCATACATCATCATTTTTTTATGAACCAAATAAAATTAGAAAGTTTACCTGGAACAAGAAGAAGATCTGTATACAATGAAGAAACTGGAGAGGGTCGTGCAGATCAGTAAGATAACTTGATCAAACAAGGGTCACTCTTGGCCCGACCTGTTATTTTTATTGTTTCTTGGCTCAATCCTAATTCCTGAAAACCAAATTATGCAATCAAATTATTCATAGATAAAAAAGTATTTGTAATTGTAGGTATTATTCTATTGATGATAGGCCGTTAATCCTCATAAATTTGAAGAAAATTGCTATTCATTTAACCAAATTAATAAAATTAAATAAAATATCTAACAATACCCATTAATGTATTCAAAATGCACAACATTAAGATCTATTTTCAATTCTTATTTTCTAACCTATAAAAAGAAAAAAAAAATTCAGAATCTATATTTATCACATAAGCAATAATATACATATATACACTTAATATATACACACACGTATTATGTCTTGATCCACGCGTATTATGCGCATGCATTCATATATATATATATATATATATATATTGAACTATTCCCCATACTTTTTTTCTTTTTAATAGTTCCCTAAAAGGTTGATGCTTGTTCCAATACCTCTCTTTAGTTGACGTGAAATTTGTGTGGAGTTAGCATATAGTATTAGATTCTTGTAATTATTTGACTGCCACACCCACATCAATATAAAAACAGTTAAGTGAAAATCCATATATATAGAGAGAGAGAGAGAGCTAACATCAATACAAAAAGAACAAAAGGATGAAAACAACAGGATCCTAACTAAGCTACTTTTGTCAAATTAATAGTGATTAAACAACAGCAACAAGTTCTTTGTTTAAGTATTCTTTTTCTCTTGATGAGCAGTAAAAAGAATCGGTTAAAGTGATGACGATTCTATTCTTGTTCAAGTGAAATTAATTGGTTTATTTCTTTATCAAAGTAAATCATAATCATTGTTATACATATGGTATCTCTCGATATCCAATGGCACATGAAGATAATACTTGCATTTTCTGTTAAATAAAATAATTATATATATAAAGAAAAGAAAAGAATTAAATGTAAACCCAATTAACATTTATGTAAACAATAATCCATGTTTATAATCTCCAAGATCAACATATAACACAATTAAATTCAGCCATCAATTCATAGGGTTCATACAATAAATTGAAAATAGAAATACTAACCTGGTTCCATTGCTTAATACGGATGTTGAAAACTTCTTGAACAGATTTTATCCACTCTCTACCTTCTTCTTTTCTTTGTTCTTTTTCAATGGCACTAGAACTTCTCTTTTCGTTTTTCTTTTCTTAACTGTCGTAATTATTTTCCAAGGGAGAGGGAAGGGGTTTTTTTTTTTTAATATAATAAAACCCCACTAATCCTAATTTTCTCTACAGGCCCAATAACCATTATCTTAGACCCACTTTACATTAGAATTAGAATTAATTAACATGGGCCACATTTAATGATTATTAAAAAATAATCTAACAATCTCCCACTTGGCTCATATTACGGTTTGATGATCCAATATACTTTAAGTGCACATCATAATGAATCTATCAAACCATCAACCTTAAGAGAATTGGAATGATGGGATCATGGCGGTCACTAGTCATTTAATTGACATGATTCATTCCATCTATCACACAATCAATTCAACTCAAAACAATTATTATTGAGAAATAATATATAATTCTCACATTTAAACAACCAGTCATCACAAGGAACAATACTTGTATACAATATAATGTGACAACAAGTAAGCAAAAACGTAACTTTAATTGAATTCAAAAGCGTCAAAACAATATTAGCAAATAACCAGACACATGTATATACATATTATTATCTTATGCTAACAAGGACTTGTCTATAATGCCCATCCGCTCAACATATGTTTTGGGCGGCAATCCTTTAGTTAACGGATCCGCTACCATTAAATCAGTTCCAATATGCTCAATTGACACTCTACGTTTTTGCACTTCTTCTTTAACAGATAAGTATTTCAAATCCATGTGTTTTGCACCTTTAGAATACTTATCATTATTAGAGAAGAAAACAGCTGCATAATTATCACAATAAATTCTTAACGGCTTAGCTATACTGTCGACAATACCAAGCCTTAAGATAAAGTTCCGTAACCACAATGCTTGAACTGCGGCCTCAAAGCATGCCACAAATTCAGCCTCCATGGTGGAAGTAGCAATGACAGACTGCTTTCCACTCTTCCAGGAAATAGCCCCTCCTGCTAGTTGGAATAGATAACCAAAAGTTGATTTTCTTGAATCTACACAACCAGCATAATCTGAATCCGCATAACCAATTACTTCTAAGTAATTTGATCTCCTAAATGTGAGTGTGTAATCCTTCGTGCCTTGTAAATACCTAAGAACTTTCTTTGCAGCTTTCCAACGGTCCATTCCGGGATTACTCTGATATCGGCCTAACATTCCAACAGCAAAACTGATATTCGGCCAAGTGCATGTCTGAACATACATTAAACTCCCAACAACAGATGCATAGGGAATAGATTCCATTTCTTTTCGTTCCAAATCATTCTTGGGACATTGCATTTGACTAAATTTGTCCCCTTTTTAAATTGGAACTATCCCTGCTGAGCATTTTTCCATTCTAAATCTCTCTAATACCTTACTGATATATCCTTTTTGAGACAATCCTAACAATCCATGTGCTCTGTTACGGAATATTTCTATTCCAATCACATAGGATGCCTCACCCATATCTTTCATTTCAAAACTACTAGAGAGAAATTTCTTTACATCATGCAACAAACCCAAATCATTAGCAGCTAAAAGAATTTCATCGACATATAGTACTAAAATAATGAACTTGCTCCCACTGACTTTCATATAGATACACCGATCAACAGTGTTTTCTATAAAATCATACGATGTAATGGTATCATTAAACTTAAGATACCATTGTCGGGAAGCTTGTTTCAAACCATATATTGACTTCTTTAGCTTACACACCATGTTTTCCTTTCCTATGGTCACAAACCCTTCTGGTTGGTCCATATAAACCTCTTCTTCTAAGTCCCCATTTAGAAAGGCGGTTTTTACACCCATTTGGTGAAGCTCCAAATCATAATGAGCCACCAAAGCCAAGATAATTCTTAAAGAGTCCTTCTTAGAAACCGGAGAGAAGGTCTCTTTGTAGTCAATACCATCCTTTTGAGTGTAACCTTTGGCGACAAGCCGGGCTTTATACCTTTCGATGTTGCCTTTAGAGTCCCTTTTGGTCTTAAAGACCCATTTACAGTCAACCTGCTTTGACTCTTTAGGCAAATCATTCAAATCCCAAACTTCATTGTCATCCATAGATTTCAACTCCTCTTTCATGGCACTTAACCACTTTTCAGAATTCTCACAATTCATTGCTTCTTTATATGAGACTGGATCCTTTTCAATGCTTAAATCACATTCATTCTCAAGCATATACACCATATAATCATTTGATATGGCAGATCTTCTTTGTCTTGAAGATCTATGCAATTCCATTCCATGTGATGCTGCTTGTTCATTCGTGACTTGAGCATCCTCTATATGTTCAATGTCAAGTCGATTATTAATGACTTGAACATCATTTGTAGCAGGTTCATTGTCAATATGTCCTTCATGTGGGTTAGATTCATTTGCATGTTGTCCCATTAGGTTGTTAGACTTTGATACAACAATGGGAACAATAACTTGAGTAGATATACTAGATGGATTTTCATTTTCTCCCACTTGTATCTGCTCAATGACAACTTCCCGTGGTTTTCCACTCCCACTATCCTCTCCATTTTCAATGAACCTTGCATTTCCAGACTCAACAATTCTTGTACTGTGGTTAGGACAGTAGAAAATGTACCCTTTTGACTTTTCAGGATACCCAATGAAATAACCACTAATGGTTCTTGCATCAAGTTTCCTTTCATGAGGGTTGTATACCCTTACCTCTGCAGGGCAACCCCAAACATGCAAATGCTTTAAGCTAGGTTTTCTTCCTGCCCATAATTCATAAGGTGTAATAGGTATTGCCTTGCTAGGAACCCTATTAAGCAGATAAACTGATGTTTTTAATGCATGCATCCATAAAGAAATAGGTACACTACTATGACTCAACATACTCCTAACTATTTCCATAAGAGTACGGTTCCGCCTTTCAGCTACGCCATTATGTTGCGGTGTACCGGGCATTGTATATTGTGCACAAATGCCCTTGCTTTCTAAGAACTTGGCAAACGGACCTGGACATTGTCCACTTTCATCATATTTTCCATAATACGCACCACCCCTATCAAACCTCACAACTTTCACCTTTTTATCTAACTGCCTTTCTACCTCATTAATGAACACCTCTAGAATATTCACAGCTTGAGATTTTTCATGCAGCAGATATAGATAACAATAACGTGAGAAATCATCAACAAAGGTGATGAAGTACCTTTCACCATTCCAAGATGGTATATGGAAAGGACCACAGATATCAGTGTGTATCAATTCAAGCAAATCACTGCTTCTTGTGGCTGGTTTCTTTAATGTGTGTGTAGTTTGCTTGCCTTTAATGCAATCTACACATACATCCCAGTCACTAAAATCCAATTGAGGTAAGATATTACTTTTAATCAATCTCATTACCCTTTCTTTGGATATGTGACCTAATCTTTGATGCCATAAGAAAGCAGAACAATTATTAAATGTATTACGTTTACTTCCTATGTCACTACCAATCATAAACAGGGATTCAGCAAAATCATTATTTAAATTAAAACGATACAATCTATCCATTAAAATACCACAACCATAATAGTATTTAAAACCATACAATTGAAAAGTACCGTTTCCAATATTAAAAGTAAAACCTTTAAAATCCAACTTACTAACAGAAACTAAGTTTCTGGCACAGCCAGGTATATAGAGACACTTTTCTAGATCAAGACATCTACCGGTGTCTAAGATCAATCTGTACGTCCCAATGCCCTCTATTCATGCCTTCATTCTGTTACCCATATAAAGGTACTTTTCAGGTCCTTCCATGGTTTGGATTGAAAGGAATCCCTGCATAATATGTGACACATGAGTAGTTGCACCTGAATCTAACCACCATGTATTACTAGGCACCTCAACAAGATTTGATTCAAAACATACTGAAACAAAGTACATACCTTTCTTTTCAAACCAAGCCTTTCTTTTAGGGCAATCTTTCTTGAGGTGACCAGTTTTCGAGCAGAAGTGACAACGCCGCTCCTTATGGATTTCTCCCTCATTAACTTTCATTGGAGCTTTGTCCTTTCTATTGTTCTTCTTTCCTGGCTTTCTTTTACTGCTGCTGGCTTTATTATGAATCATAAGATGAACAGAGTGTACCTTCACTTTCTTTAATCTCCCTTCCTCTTGTACTAACATGGCTTTGATTTCTTGAAAGTTCCATTTCTCTTTAAGAGTGTTGTAATTCACTTGGAACTGGCCAAACTCACGAGGAAGTGAGTTAATGATGAATTGTACTAGGAAGGATTCACTCACGTCCATGCCTAATGATTTCAACTTTGCAGCCAGATTTGACATGCTTGTTACATGATCATGTATAGGTTGTGACCAATTAAACTTCTTGGTCGTCAGCTCACTCATTAAGTTTCCCACAATAGACTTATCAGTTATGTCTGATTGTGAGTACTCCTTGATTTTCATCATAAATTCCCTTGCATTATCTGTTTTGGGCATTGATGGCTTAACATTTTCAGCCATTGTGAATCGCATCAAATTCAAACTCAGCCTATTAGACTTTTCCCAAGCCTCATAATATGATCTTTCAGCTGGTGTACTTGTCTCAGTAATGGCTGCGGGCTTTTCAGCAACTAATGCCAGGTCCTTATCTGTAATACCCAGTTGAAACTGGATCTGTTCAGACCATTCATCATAGTTAAGCCCATTGAATTTGATCAGACCATTGCCCAAAGCCAATATATTACTAGAAACTGCAAACATAATACACATTCACACATTAATACTTTGAGTACAATCAATGAATTCATATAATAATTGTCTTTAATATATATATTTAGATTCACCTTTGGGTGATACCTAAACACATAAATTTAATCCATAATGATACCAACAAAAGCATATACTTAAACTTTAATAACTATCAATCATACTTAAGCTAACACGCATGTTACCTTTGGATACACAAACACATTCACTAAGTATATTGATAAGTCTCTTTAATATTATTAATTATAAGCATTGGTCCACCTTTGAGTAACCTCCTAGCATTATAATTAATAATTTAATTGTTCAATGCAACTTTCATGTCATTTAATATCATCCTTTAATATGAACAATTAAAGAAAGACACAATTAAATGTTTAAATACTTTTTAAGTTATGCCACTTTGGTGACTAACAAACTTTCTGTACAATAAACATTTAATTGAGTAAATATTATTAGTCAAAATTTAACCATAATTCTGTTGGGTTAAATTGTACATAATTAAATTTCAAGTCCAAAATTTCAGCGACCATTATGTAATTTAACCATCATCTAGTATGAATTGCAATTGCCTTTTTCCTGCTACAGGTTCAATACTAGCATAGGATATGGCCTACCTAATCTACAACCATCACTATCTTTGCCTTTAATAACGTGTATATGAATGCAAACATCACTGTTTAGCAAAGGATTTGACAAGTTGTGGCTTGTCTCTTTAATTTGGCTCCAAATCTTAATTTATAATAAGGTTATTTGCGATTCGGAAACCAAGAACAAGCAATTGCAAACATCAGCAACTAAATTTCAACATTTATTATTTGTTTATTCAACAATTGCAGTAGGCTTGAAAACAATTAATTCGAATAAACCACAATAATATACATATAAAATTAATCAGCGGAAGCCATACAATAATTTCAATTATAATCTGAAATCTTAATCAACATTAATATCATGAACCCTAAATTAACTTTAATGCGAATTAAAGTGTTATAATCAGGCTCTAATACCACATGTAAACCCAATTAACATTTATGTAAACAATAATCCATGTTTATAATCTCCAAGATCAACATATAACACAATTAAATTCAGCCATCAATTCATAGGGTTCATACAATAAATTGAAAATAGAAATACTAACCTGGTTCCATTGCTTAATACGGATGTTGAAAACTTCTTGAACAGATTTTATCCACTCTCTACCTTCTTCTTTTCTTTGTTCTTTTTCAATGGCACTAGAACTTCTCTTTTCGTTTTTCTTTTCTTAACTGTCGTAATTATTTTCCAAGGGAGAGGGAAGGGGTTTTTTTTTTTTAATATAATAAAACCCCACTAATCCTAATTTTCTCTACAGGCCCAATAACCATTATCTTAGACCCACTTTACATTAGAATTAGAATTAATTAACATGGGTCACATTTAATGATTATTAAAAAATAATCTAACATTAAAGTCATCAATGAACAGCTTATAATCTGCAGCTTTTTTTCCTTTTCTTATTTTTAATGTGGAATTTTAATCAAACTTTAAAGACAACTCAAAGCAATCATTATGTATCAAGTCCAATCTGTGCCCTTTGAATTGTATCTTGTAAGGCTGCAATACGTCTCATACACCCAAGATAAGTAGTTTAGTACAGTACATTTGTTAGCTAGGCATTTCTTATTTCTTAAACAAGAAATTAAATTCAGTTAATTTATTTTTTAGCACCAAAGAATTCTGAACCGTATGTGTCATTAATCATACAGCTATTTTGTCTAATTAAATTTCTCATACAGAAATCTAAAATTATCTATAGTCATAACACACTCAGGATCAAACTCACTTAATTCGAGACATCAGCAATAAAGATCACAATATTCTAACAAACTCTTAATCACAAATGTATGTATCATTCATGTGAGGACAAAACATTCAGGGAATAATACAAATTTAGAGGACAGAACATTCAAGGCATAAAATTCTCAGTTAATGAAATGGAACATACCCGTTTTTTCCGCTTAGATTCGCAGGATTTGGTTCTGATGGCAGAAAATCAGATCCTTTCTCCTTCCTCCTCTTTTTGTGTCTTCAATCTCGCCAGAAACCTCAACAAAGAAGATCAATTTCACACTAATTACAGTCACACAGATCAATTTTTAAACATCTAGAAAATGTAATCTAAGGTCCAGGTCTACATGAACCTAACTTACCTCTCACACAGTAGAAGCAAACGGAGAACCTATCGCCGATTAGATCGCCAGAGATAACAGTCAGTGAGACCGATGGCGGGGGAATCGGGAAAATCGGGGATTCTGGGTTTTCTCTCGTCGACGCTTCTTTCTTTTGGGTGATAAAGGGAATTTGGGGGTTTAGGTTTATTTCGATCTGTGTCATAATCGAAAAATAGCGTCTAAAAAGGTTTAGTCGCTAAATAATTAAAATTTAAAACTATTCATATAGCGATAATATATAGTGTCGCAAACTACACTATTTCATATTGCGACAAAATTTTTGTCGCTATTCAGTCGCAGTTATTTCTTTAAAGATTAACGACTAAAATTTAGTCGCAATAATTTAGCGACTAAATTATCTGTCGCTAATTTAATCGCAAAAAAAGGCATGATTTTTTCGCGGCAAAATTTAGTGACTAATATTTATTATCCGTCGCTAATTTAGCTTTCCATTTAAAAAACATTGCTTTCACAGCTAAAATTTATATCAATCGCAATTTAGCCGCAAAATAGCGACTACAAAGTTTTAGTCGCTAAATGCATTTTTTTTGTAGTGTAACACGTACTAACACTACAAAAAACAAAATATTAGCGACGAAAATTTTTGTCACTAATTGGGCAATTTTCATCATTAATTGATTTTAGCGACGCGACGACTAACCGTCGCAAATAACTCTATCGCAAAGAATTTTGCGACTAAAATATAAAACAGTCGCTAAAAAATAGCGACAGAAAAAACAGTCGCCAATAACAAAAAATTTAATCGCCCTAAAACTAGTCACTGGAAAAATTAAAAAATATTAGCGATGAACAATCCGTCGCTAAAAATATTTGAATTTCCAATTTATATTATTATTATTATTATTATGACATCAAAAATTCAATTTATGTAAATAATAATTAAGCAATATTATTAACAATACTATAAATTTAAAAAATATAATATCATAGACTCGAAATATCCGAATTTCTTTAATAAAATAAAATTAAAAATAAATTTACATATAATAAAACCATATTAAATAATATAAATAATCATGTCCACCATCATAAAATATTTAAAAATTACAACAAAAAAATACTTTATAAAATCTTGAAATATCCAAGGAACGCCACTACTTTGGATCTTTAATTACTTCACGAACCACCTAATTTATAAATTATGAGAAAAAATAAAATTAAAATTAACAACAAATAGCAAGTAAAATAAAATTAAAGTAACTAATTTTATCCAACTGCCAAAATGGACTTTCAATACCTCTTTTCCAGTTGAAATGCAGCCATTAATGTTTTGACATACACCCCGATTCATCATTTTGTACAAAACCATGCGAGTCCTTGGATCAATAGCCTATAAAGAACACAATGAATAAATACTTCCCAAAAAAAAAAAAAGAGAACGGAGAAGAGAATATTTAAGTATGATGATGACTAAAGCAGCATTCACAACTAGAATATAACTCAGCTAAAGACATGTAAACTCACAAACAAAAGTTATAGTTGATCAGATTGCAATTTCCTTTTTTTTTTTTTTTCAAGGAAAGATAGAAAGAGAGCATGGTGAGAACACCAAAGCTGATGACCAAGGTAACAAAGAAACAAAAGACAGTAATAGCAAATCCAAATAAAAACTCACAGTATATGAATTCTCAAACCATTGTCCCCCCGTTGATTTCAGCAAACTTTTAAACAAATTTCTAACAATATATATATATATATACACATACTCGGAAGGTTGAATTGACAAATTTTCATCAGCTTACCAATTCAACTAAAATTTGCAAAATGTTATTACACAATCTGAGTTCTCTTTGCAGTTGGCATATTTTTTTAAAAATAATAATAAAAAAAATCCTACGAGTATTAAATCGTAACAAAAATTCAAAGAATTCATATATCCTACGAGTATATGAATTCTCAAACCATTGTCCCCCGTTGATTTCAGCAAACTTTTAAACAAATTTCTAACAATATATATATATATAAATCAACAAACTTTTAAACAAATTTCTAACAATATATATATATATATATATATATATATATATACACATACATACTCGGAAGGTTGAATTGACAAATTTTCATCAGCTTGCCAATTCAACTAAAATTTGCAAAATGTTATTACACAATCTGAGTTCTCTTTGCAGTTGGCATATTTTTTAAAAAAATAATAATAAAAAAATCCTACGAGTATTAAATCGCAACAAAAATTCAAAGAAACTGAAAATTTCCCGTAAGCCCAATGCAAAGATTAGGAGCTTACCTCTAATGGTGAAGCATGGATATAATTCAAGAACTTCTGGTTTTGATTAGAGAGAGGTTGCAGAGCGGAGGAATTAGGACGAGAGTGAAGGCCTCCATGAGCATTCGGACGTCTGGAATGAAGAGTAATAGCTCCGACTACAGCTCTGTAGTCTTCTTTTAAGTCCAATGAACACACTGGGATTGAAAATCTTTACTAGGTTTTAGCAGCAAATATTCAAACAAAGCCCACCACCATTAACACATATGGTGGCAACATGTGTATTGTTAATACTATAGCATTGACAACTTGATATATTGGGTGGGTTGCTAAAACTAACTTGTCTTGCTTTAAGTTAGAGAAATAAAATGAAATGTAAGACTTTGCTAATTAAATTGGCCAATCAGAAATTTTAGGTTAGAACTTAGTTTAGGGAAACTTAAGTTTAATAATCTAGCACAATGAAAATAACAAAGAAATAACATCATATTACTTGAGGAACAGCAGCTTACTTGAGTTCATGTTGTAGTAAAATTGACACAAAAACACTCCCTTGCACCATTACATTTAACTTAAATTTTTTACTTAGAGCATTTCCATCATGTAGTTCAAAATTTTTATCATAGTACTTGAGAGAATTTCCTATTGGTTTCTGTGAAGGATAACACTGAATAAAGAAAATCAAATTCCATCTTGCTAGGTTCACTGAAGTGGCGTTTAGAAATTATCTGATTGCAGTTTCAGTCAGCAGATAAAATTATACGCAGTTAGAGATTAAACATTAGATTGAGAATCAAAAGAACAATGAAAAGAAAGGAAAAGATCCAAATGCACCTATTACCTATGAGATTGTTGTGGAGAGCCAGGCGGTGTTTCTGTTCCTACTTTACCCAAACCTGAAGAGCAAATGCAAGCATCAAACAATTTGGTGGGTGCTACAATAATGATGGAAAAGACAGAAAACTTCCTAGAATAAGAATTTTATCAGATTTTCTACTAAAAGTATACAATTTTCAAACAGGTAATCCAATTAAGCACCATGAAATCAGATCCAATTACACACACACGTATACACAACAAATATCAAACATAAATGAAAAATACACAACAAATATACAACATAAATGAAAACAAATAAATAAAAAATAAAAATACATGAAAAAAGTAAATAGAAAAAAGAAAAAAATGGTGATTTACCTGTGCAAGACAGCAGCGACGTCCACAGGAGTGGCGATCGGCGACAGGCAGCAGAAGCTTGCGGCGAAGGAAGGAGCACATCTGGCGTGCGCGAAGGAGCCTTCGCAGATCTGGCGCGCGATGAGAGGGGGCAGAGCAAGCGGCCAGATTTGGCGCGCGACGAGAGGGAAAGGGACGCCGGAGTGGGGACGCCGGGGTGTGGGGCGAGCGGCGGCGGAATGGCGATGCCGGAGGGGGGTGGCTGGATCTGCTCTCCGCCGCTCTCTCTCTCTCTCTCTCTCACTTCCCTCCTCTGTATGTATTCCCCGTTTTCCCTTTTCTTTCTTGTCTTAACTCTTCTTAATTCCTTAACTCAAAATAAACTTAAGTTATTTTTATTATTTTATTATTCTTACTATTATTTTTTTGTTATTTGGCTATATATATATATATATATATATATATATATATATATATATATATATTTAGTTACTTATTTAGTTATAATTAAATATATTTAATTTTGTAGTGGTCAAAGTTATTAATTCAAAATCCAAAAATAGTATCAATAAATATTTCTTAATAAATTTCTTTATTAATATTAATTTTAATTCACCCATCTAATGTTTTCATTAAGTTTTTAAATAATTAAATAATAAAAAATTTATTTTAGACAAATTAAAAATAAAATTCAAATTTATTTTAGACAAATTAAAATTCATGTGTAAAGCAAAAATATTAAAAATAATTAATAATTATAAGTACGGATGTATATTTTTATTAATATTATAATCAATTTTACCGACGAAATAGCGACGGATTATTCCGTCGCTAAAGTATCACGAAAATTTTTTTCATATTTAAAAAATTTGAAAAATTTTTAGTGACAGAAATATCAGTCACTATTCCGTCATTAATTCAAATGTGTTTAGCGACAACAAATTTAGTCGTTAAATCTGTCGCAAATAAAGTCGCTAAAATTGCTTCCAAATTTAGCGGTTGAAATTTCAATAGTAGATTTTCTAGTCGCTAAATTAGCCGCAAAAATTAGCGACGAATTTTTTAGTCACAAAAAAGATGCCATAAATTGCCGCCAACACTTAGCGACTATTTCTTTTTTCCGCCATTAAATTAGTCGCAGAAAATGAAAAATGGATTTTCACGACCAATTCTTAAAACGGTCGTTAATCTGTCGCTAATTAAAGATTGAAATAATACAGTCGCTAATTTTAGTTTTTTTTTGTAGTGAAACCTATTATACATTTTAAGAGATAAAAAATATTGAAGAGTTAAATGGAGAAAAGAAAATAAAAAATGCATAAAAACAATGCAGAATTAACATATTTACTAATAAAGTTTTTCCCTCTAAATTCACCCACGCAAAAGCAACCAACAACACTCCTACATGCAATGTTATTAAAATCGGATTGGATTGGCTGAACTAGTTTAATAGTAAACCGATAGTTAATTCGGTTTGGTTCATGTATAAAACAATTTCATAAAAAATTAGATGGAATCAATCTGAATCGAAAAATAACAGGTTGGAACTAAAATAATCAATTTGAATTAGAAGAAAACTGGAAGCAGGAAAATCGAATTAAATTGAAAAAATCAAATTTTGTCCAAAATATTTATATAATATTTTTTTGCTAAAAAAATAATATAAAACTATAAATCCATACGAATTTTGATTTGGGAAATTTCAATGAATTTTTTGATGTATAAAATAGAAAATAAAATTTATTTTTTATAATTTTTTGATATTTGTAACTTGTTATTATATTAGTTTGGTGAGAATCACGTGATAAAAATATTTTAACAATACATAATAATAATAATTTTATAAATAGAAATTTTTACATGAGGGTGCATCATTTTAATTCAAAGTTTCAAACACCGTAACAAATATAATTACTCAATGCAGATTTAATTAAACTGTACAGACCTAGGAAAATTATCTATAGTTCAGATGACTCAAAGTCCAAGTACTTTCTCAATTGTACAGTGTGCGAATTCCATTTTCTTCTTCCCCCCAAAGATGTAATCTTAAGAAAAAAAAATTATACATTCCTAACTATTAACTAAATCATTCAAACAAAAAAAGATATCCAATTCTGAACCTGACTACATATAAATATATAGAATTTGGTTAATTATTGAACCCAATTATGATTACCTGAATATTATTCGAACCTGTTCAAATACCCAATTAAAATATAAAATTTGACTAAGATTTCAATATATTTGATATAAATAATAAAATTTAATTCAGTTTAGTATATTACAATATTTATATTAATTAATATAAATTTTACATAGTATTTGAGAATAAATATTATTTTCAATAAATTAAAATTTTAATTTTATAAACAGGTTCGAATAATGGGTATCTAATAATCTCTACTCAAACCAAATATGGACCATAATATTAATATCCAAACCTATTTCGTTTCCCTTTAATAACTACCCAAATTGATGCTATTATGATGGAATCAAATCAAATAGCAGAAGTAGTCTTGAAAATACAAAAAAAGAATATTGATGTGAGAGGAATGCATATATAAATCAAATAAGGTAATATATTTATTTTTTAGTTTTTGATAATACATTTTTGGGGGCAGGAGGTGAAATTTGAACCTTGATCAAATAAGAAAGTAGCTAGTTTCTTCAAAAAAAAAAAAAAAAAAAGAAAGTAGCTAGTCTTTCAAACATTTGAACTACAACAAGAGGTAATGAAATTCTAGTCATTCGTTAGAATCTAACTTTTTGAATCATGTCTGTAGATGTCAAGAAGTTTCCTCATGGAATGGCTAGTAGGTTATCTACTTGCATTAAAAGATGGGTCCATTTTTTCCATGAGAGAACATGATAGGTAAGGATCAAACTTCTTGTAAATTTTGAATATGGCAACATTTTCCTCTACAATGCGATTTTAGTAGAGTCATCACCTGGTGGGTTAGGTTGGGAATTAAAATCCATGAGATCGGAGTTTGGGAGTCTCAATCTTATTTTTGTCTTTTACTTAATATCTTAACGTTCTCAATGGTTTTGATGTTTATTATTTTCCTTTTAAAACATCTATACATAAAAACAGTAACCACATACCTTTATCATATTTTGTATGAGTGATCCTAATTATTTTTTATTCTAAGTAAAGTGTTTTCTACAAAAGGGCTTTTATTTATTTAGTTATTGAACATTAGTCCATTATTTGGGTGAATTCCCATCTAAAGGATGGTGGAACATTAGTCCTTTAATCCTAATTGTTTAGTGTTATTTTCCTCCAATTTTGGTTATTTTATAATAACAAGCTACTCTACCCAATTTTGCCATTTTTTTTCAAAGTGTACTTCGAGAACACTTTATTAGGGACAACTATTATTCATGATCAACAAAAAAAAAATGATTCATTTTATTATTTATAAAAAATGGCTAGGGAAATTGCTCCCGGTTCGTACTAAGATGCACATAAAGCTCATTTAAAAATATCTTAAAGTCCTTAAAAGCCATGAACAATGTAAACATGCATCTTGACATGCATGTTACAAGCTATAAAAATAAACATGGTATATGAACAACATACATGAGCATAAATAGAACATCTAAAGGAAAAGACATAAGAAAAAAAAATAAACTTGCTGAGGAAGGAAGGATGGCCGATCAGTTATACATGAAATGTTCCATTGGTTAAGGCTTCTAGGCTCAACTTTGCTATTTTGAAAACAACGGTCTAGTCATGAAAGATGACCGTTCAGACATTGATGGGATGACCGATCAATCAAGGTGATTTCCAAACTAAAAAAACCCAAGAACGGGGAATGAACAATGCCATGCACCATTCATCTTTGGGTTTCTCCATGTTTTTTTATTAGCCGTTTCAGGAACAAAAAGACCAAAAGAGAAAAATGAAGGACCAAAACCATAAGAAAACAGGGGCCAAAGAGGAGAAAAGCCCAGCTTACAAATACATAAAACCAAAAGATATATATTTGTGTAGTTTTAAAACTTATTTCCTTCAATCTCCCATTTGATGATCATAGGTTTTAAAAATAAGTTTTCAAGGTTTTGAAATAACCATTTTTATGAACACAATACATAAAAATAACTTTTTAGAAGATCAAAATAAATAATTTTTCATGACCACAAAATATAAAACATAAATGCTTTCATGCGATATTCATGCAAAACATTAAAAATAAAACTTAAAACATGTAAAATAACACATAAAATCAATCAAAAATTACATGTTATCAAGCTTGAAAAATATACATCAATGGTATAATTAAAATAAAGTGTAGTGTAGTGAGAGAATATATTTGGATCCAAAAATTTACCCTCAGACTATGGTGTATTGGAAAGAAGAAATATGATTTGATTTCCTCCTCAAAAATCTACAAGAATTTATTTCAAAATAAACCAAAATGAATGGAGTTTTTCTCCCTCTAGAAAAAAGGTTTTCACTCAAATGATTTTTTGAGAAAAGTATAAAAAAGCGTTTTTCCTGGGTCTTTTGCCCTTGAGGGGTGGGAAGAAGAAGTGAAGGTGGCCACCCCTCACTCCTTTTGTCCTTTTGTCTTCTTTTAGTCATTCTTTTTAAGTTTTTTTTTTTTTTATTATGCTATGCCTTTTGTATTATTTTTGCTTATCTCAATGTTTGTTTTTATCATGCTATAATCATTCACTTTTATTTTTAGTATATTATTTTATGTATTTTGTTTGATTTTTCTCATGAAATATTACTAACATGTTGTGTTATTTTGCATTTTATTTGGTTTAAAAATATGTTTTTTTTATTTGAGCATTGCCTTTATGTGGAAAAGCGGAGATCAAAGAGATTGGGAGGCCCCCTTTTGGTTTGATTTTAATATTTTATACTTTTGTTTATTTTTCTTTAATTTGCTTTATTTATTATTTTGGTTTGATTGGTAATAAAATGATTTTTTATGCACGTGTGATTAAAAATCGCAAAAATATTTGTATTAACGAATTTGGAATTTTTTTAATAAAATGGGACCAATATCCTAATTTTAGCCAATAAAATATCACTTTTAAAATGAGAGTTATTTTTCATAAAATTGAATCACTCATCCCCGATCTTCTCAATAATGCCTAAAAAAAACTCTTCAAATTTTCTAAGTAAACATAAAGGAACTAACGTTTTTATCCCAAATAAATACCCAATTTTATGTATGTTGTTTATTTAGTTGATCTTTATTTATTTATTTTTCTATTTTTAGGAGATTGTATTTTTTGTCCCAATTTCATCTTATAATTTATTTTGTAGTTTATTTTATTTATTGTTTTATTTATTTATCGCTTTCTTTCAATGCTTGATGTTGGAGTCAGGATGCACCCATGACTTCTCGGGTTGACCCGGGATATATGTATCGGACTGGGAATACTACTAAAATGGAAAGAGTTCCATAATTGAAGGAAAATCAAGAGATTATGTCCCTTGGATTTTCCTCCTCCTTATAACCTTCCCTTTAATATGTTATTAAAGGGAAGTTACTTACTCCCTTTAATGGGAGTTTATGCTCCTATTTATGGAGCATTCATCTCCTTTGGGAGATGAAGACCTATAAATAGGAGGCTCCTCCTTTGAAGAAAGAGGAGAAAGTGTCTAGATACCGAAACTCTGTCGGTTTTACCCCTCGCCGGTTTTGTACTTCAAGTGGCTTTTAGACTGTGATCTAGTTGCCGTTATCCCGCTCGTAGATATCAGCCAGACCAGTGATGCCAGAAGGGATCCTTGTAATCACTTCCGCCAAAGTATCTGCGCTACAAGAGGTAGGTAGCATATAACCCGTTTATGTTACCTCCATATATGCATGTGGCATGTTGGTATATAAATCCTTCATTGGTATCAGAGCCAATTTTTTGGCATCCTGGCATGTGGCTAAAACTGGATCTAAAATTTTATGTGTAAAATTGGTAGATCTAGGATGCTTAAACCCGATATATATTTATTTTGTGTTAAAATATATATTTGTATATATTTTTTGAGTCCTAAAATACGTGTATGTGTACCGTATATTGAGGGGATAAATATGGATATTCAAAATGCTAGACTTAAAATTGAGATTTGTAATATTTGACCATACCGTTAAAATCACAGACCCCGAAAACCCCCCACCGGAAAAAATTCGGAGACCAGAATCCATCGGGAAGGCGGCACGTGGCTTGCACTCGCCACCAGACGAAGGGCGCGTGCGCGTGGGAGGTGGCCCACACGCCCGCAACACGGGTCCACAGCTGTGGACACGTGGCCCAATGGGATTCGGCCACGTAGCTGACCCAGTCACGCCACGTGGCAGACAAGGTCCACCAACTGCCACATAGGCGCCACGTGGACCACTCCGGGGGTGACACGTGGATGAATAGGATCGTGCCACGTGTCGTGCCATGTCAGCACAGTGACATGTCGCTGTCGCCACGTGGACCAATGGGTGATTGCCATATGGCGGACAGGTGTCGTGCCACGTGGGCGATGACATGTCCACCTTCTGCCACGTGGCAGACAGGTGGACCAACCACATTCTGACACTTGGCACCGTAGGGTTGTGCCACGTGGCAAGGCAGATGGGAGGCGTGCGTGGTGCGCGTGAGCGCGTCACTCCTCCCCTTGGAGGCGCGTGTGAGCGCGTGTAGCCTCCTCCGACCACCAAATCAGCTCCGGTTTTTGGCGAAACCATTTTTCAAAATTTTTCTGATTTTTTGGTTATTTTTCCAGAATTTTTTGATGACCAGAAAATAAATTCTTATTTTTTAAATTATTAAAAAATATTATAAAAATTATGGAAAATGTGTTTTCTGCCTTTAAATTATTTTGAAAAAAATATTTTTGAAAATTTTTGTGGATCTATCCTTATTGTTGGTTGAAATGAGTTTCAATCATATATGTTTATACATTAGTGTATTAACTATCTTTTTATTTCTGTGATGTGTTACAGAAATAGTGATGATAAGGACTCCGATTGTTCCTCGCACTCCGTTTGAAATTGCTTTAAAAAATGCATAAATGCATTTAGTAAGCAACATAAGAATGCGAAGAAAGATCCGAGCTGATGATATTGATGCAATAGTGCATCACATATCGTTTATGCATGAAGAAATGCAGGAGTGCATTTGGTTAGGTGGTTTAAGTATGGGAAAGGATGATAGAGTTCTGATCAAAGCGTTGACTGACTCCTTTGTGTATCATCCAGAACTCAGGGAGTTATTGGAAACTACCCGGTACATTGGAGATAGAATTTATAGAAAATCTATCATCACCTTTTTGGCTAGAGTTGCCGAAAGAGGAGTGTTGAGGAGCAACACCACATCTGTGATGAAATTGAGAAGTGGACGTAATGTGCATCGTCTATGCTTTCATCAGTGAACTTATGAGTTACCTAATAAATTGATGAAGATGGTCACAAAATCAGCCCCTGTCTCAAGAAAGATTTTGTGAAAATCTAGACTTATAAATTAGTTGACATGAGTGTCAATCTTGGTTAGCGTTTGATTTTATTAAAAGAGGATTTATGTTTCCTATTGTTATTTTGACATGAGTGTCATATTTTGGATTATTGGATTTTTTATATTGGTTGAATGAATGAGTTTATTTATTATGATAGCATTTAACTTTATAATAAATGTGTTTATTTAACTGTTAATTGCCTTGCATTATTTTATGAGTAAAATGATTGCATGTTTATTAAGTGGAGGCTTAATAAATTTAAACCAATATTATCCCCTTCTTAAGTTTGAGAACTTAATAATCCAATACTTTAAATTTACTATGCATGAAATTTTGACTTGTAAGGTTGGACATTAGGACTAAGAGGATAATTGGATACTATTAGTAGCCTTTTCGAATTGAAGCCTGATAGAAAATTTTATTGAGTTATTATTTCAGATGCATAGTAAATAGCATGTATTGCCTTATATCCTTTAAAATTGTGCATTTTTGTCCCATTTGAGATCAGAGGATCCTAATAGATACTGCTTCCAAATCAATTATCGTAGAACTTCATACAAGTATTAAGATGAATGGTGATAATTGTGAATTCTGGAGTATGAGAATCCAGTGCGTGCTTGAAGAGCAATAGGCTCTTGGACCCTTAAGTTCGGTTATGGCTGAACCTAAGAACGACACTACATCACAGTATAGGCGAGACCGTAATGCCTATATGGCATAAAAAAAAAGAAGAATTTCACTGCTCGTGTCATCTTGCTAAGTGCAATAGATGATTCACTAAGTAGTTCAGCAAGTATCAAAATGCAATGGATCCGTGAATCGCTTTGCAAGAAAAGTTTAGAAGTGTGTCTCTAATTAAGTTTTTTGATCATTGATGATCAAATTTGATACTTATCAGAAGAAGTCTGATTGTTCGATGCGAAAACATCTATGAGAGATAAAAAATGATTAGTAAGCTTAGTGAGATTGGTCATAAGTTGACTGATGAGCAATAGGTCCTAATTGTTATCTGTTCCTTACCCAAAAGTTAGGAGCATATAAAGATGTAACTAACTCAAACGGACAAGCATTGAGACATTTGAGGATGTCGCTTGTCATTTGAAGCTTGGAAAGGACTATTTGGCACTGATTAAAGTCAATGTCATTGTGCATATGGCACAGTATTATTCTGGTGAAATGAGTTCTAACTAGAATAAGATAAGAAGCTTCAAAAGTAGGATAAGGAAAAAGGCTCAATAGCCCTAAAAAGCAAAGAAAGAACAGAATTTTAAGAGTTTCAAAGGCAAAAACACGGTAAACATTTCAAGAGTGAAATGTTTTAATTGTCAAACGGAAAGGTCATTATGCAAGAGGTTGCACTGTACCCAAACAGATACAATATTTTGACTCAAGAGTGAGCGAAATTTGTGTATCCAACTCAGAATTTCATTCTTTGTGAGTGATAGATTTAAGAGCAAAGGATCATGTAATAAGGGATCAAGATACCTTTGTTAAGAGTTCTGTTTTTGTTCTTACTTTATTGAAATTTGTTTTCAATTTATGTTTTGAGAATAAAGGTATATGCTTATACTTAAATGATGATTATGATGGTTCTGGTTAAATGATGAATGATTTCATTGTTATGGATGTGTACCATGACTATTTGAGGAAAATAATGTGAAAATCATTTGATAAAGGAACTAGAGCCAAATTTCTATTGCAGTTAGTTCATTCTGATGAATGTGGTCAAATGAATGTGAGGGCAAGGCATGGGGCCTACTATTTCGTCACTTTTTATAGATGACTATACTAGGTATGGTCATTTCAATTTGATTGCTCACTAGCAAGAAGTATTGTATTGCTTCAAGACTTTTATGAAGTTAGTTGAGAATCGATTAGATAAAAGGATCAAAGCTTTAACAATTGACAGAGGTCGGTGATATCCTACAAATAAATTTAAAGTTTCATGTAATGACAAGTGATTGAACATCAGTTGTTCATTCTAGAAATTCACAACAAAGCGGTGTTGCGAAAAGGAGAAATAGGACTCTCCTAGATATGGTTAGATCTATGATGGCAGAGGCAGATTTGCCAATCTCCTATCGGGGAGATAATTTATTGACTGCCACATATGTTTTTAAACCAAGTGCCTTCTATCTCTGTTACATCTATAACTTATGAGTTGTGAACTAGTCAACAAGCTGACCTAAGCCATTTACGACCTTAGGGTTGTGTTGTTTACATCCATGATACCTCATGTAAAATTGGTTAATTGGGACCAAGAGATAAAAAGAGTATCTATGTGAGATATTCTAAAGTATCAAAAGGATACATTTTCATGGGTGAGCAAGAAAATGGCATTGTGACAGAATTCAGATCACAAGTCATTATATTCTTAGAGAATAAATTTTCAAAGTTGGGCAAAGTGAATTAAGATTTCACTTTATATTAATTCCAGGAAAAGAATATCAGGATCACTCCATCCGAGTGGGAGGAAATTAGAGGAAAAGGTCAAGGCCTTCATCCTCCAAATGATCCGGATGTTCGAGATCCTGATTCAAGTGGGAGTATTTTTCACTCCAGTAGGAGGAAAGAATATGGTATTCCTAACTCCAGTGGGAGTAAGGAAACATGGTCCCAGTGGGAGCATTTTGAATTACGATGAATATATGAGACATGTTTATCAAGATTTAGAATTGCAAAAATCTAAAAGAAAAAGAGTTATGCGCCGACGATTTGAGATCTAAGGCTCGAACAGAGTCCTTTTAGTTATCCCACAAGACAAAGAAAGAGCATAAAAATATTCATAAGGCTTTTTCATGCCCATTTAAGGAAAGTGGATTAAAGCAATGAAAAAAAGGCATCAATGAGATCAAACCAAGTTTGAGAACTAGTTGATCTAGTGGAAGGATACAAATTGAGAATAAATGTATTCTCAAAGTAAAGCGATAAGCCGAAAAGTAGTATCAAAAGATATAAGACTCGACTAGTCGCTAAGGGGTTCATACTACAGAAAGAGATTGACTATGAGTAGACATTCTCATATGTTGTAAGATTTATGTACATACGGTTAATTCTAGCCATAGTGGCGAATTTGAACCTAGAGCTACATCAGATGGATGTAAAGACTGATTTTCTCAATCGAGAACTGTATGAAGAAACTTACATGGATCAACCTGTAGGTTTCGTAGAAAAAGGCAGCGAACATAAGGTTTGCTGATTGATGAGTTCAATCTATGGCCTCAAGCAGTCTTTAAGACAATGGTATTTAAGATTTTATGAGACAATCATGTCGAATGGGTTCAACATGATTGATCATGACCATTGTGTTTATAATAAAAGCTCTAAAAGTAATTTTATCATTTTAACATTGTATGTAGTCGACATACTAATAGCTGAAAATGACAAAAGGTACGTAAATAAAATCAAGAATGGTTATTGTCTAACTTTGATATGGGTCTAGCATATTATATTCTTGAAGTTAATATTTCAAGAGATCATTCGAGAAGGTTGTTGTTCTTTTCTTAAGAGAAATATATCAACAAAGTCATTGAATGATTTAATATGCGCAATTGCAAGCCCATTGATACCCTTGTTGCTAAGAATCAGTTTCTTAGCAAAGAGATATGTCCTAAGATGCCGAAAGAGATGGAACATATGAGGAATGTTCCATATGCCAGTGTTGTGGGTAATCTTATGTATGCAATATTGCATACAAGATATGATATATGCTATGCAGTGGGCATAGTAAGCAGATATCAATTTAACCTAGGCGAAGCACATTGAAAAGCAGTTGAAAGGATACTTAACTACCTCAAAAGTACAGCTAATTATTCTCTCTATTTTTGAGACAAGGGTCTGCGATTAAGAGAATGTAAAGATATTAATTGGGCAGGAGATGCGGATTAGAGTAGATCTACTTTAGGTTTTTTTTATTCTTGCTTGGCAAGGGTGCCATCTCATGGAGTAGTAAGAAACAAACCTGTGTAGCCCTATCAACAATGGAAGCTAAATTTGTCGCTTCCTCAGCTGCAGTACAAGAGAGAGTTTGGCTAAAATGGTTTGTAAGCAATTTAAGAGTCACTGCCTCAGAGGTACCAGTGGCAGTCTACAGTGACAGTCAGTCATTGATAGCTTATAGTAAAGCTAAGCATATCGACATTAAGTATTAATACATGAGAAGTATTATTGCATGAGGAGAAGTGAACTCACAGTACATTTTTACGCATGCAGATCCGTTGAGTAAACCTATAACGAGAGATGTGTTTTGAGAAACACATTAGATCTCAAGGTTTGCGTAAAATTTAATTGGTACTGTTATACTTTAATATAATCCCTTAACATTATTATTTGCGAATAATAACGAAAGTTCATTGTTGGCAATACATAAGTGTGAATGTTTATTTGTAAACATTTAATGTTATTGATATGAGATTGAGCATGTTGGACAGAGAAATAGCCCACTCACAAGGGTGTTTACCTTAGTTTTATCAATGAGTTGGCAAAGACTAAGATGAGGCAATTTTTGAACATATAAAAATGCTCGAGAGCCTGTTCAAAATAAAAGTGACGTCTTGCAGAAATTACAAGATTTGTCTTATTAAAGTGTGAGATAAAAACATACATAAAGTTGTATGCTTTGGATTGAGATTCAAATAAGGATTATAAGGAATCCGATGGTAAGTTATATGTAACTACCATATTATGTCTAAAAAAAAAAGGCCAGAAGTAGTCCTTAAGTAAGTGGACTAAAGTTGGGTGTTTCGGTGCATCGCAACCTTACACTTCTGTATGGTGTTTAAATACATGCGCTCCTTTAAGGGAAGGAATGAACACCATAACACATGTTTTATACCATGTGTGCTTATGTGACCAAGGGATGGGAAGTCAATATTATTGATCTCAACTTTTCCTATTGTGAGACCCTACTATATTTCGACCCTTAGAACCCTTAACTTATCCCTGAAGTATAATTCAGTGTGGCTAGCTTAGTTAGTTTCCAAGAGGCCATGGAATAATTTCGGTCTGGCCTGACTAGAAAAGCGAGCTGAATCTTGATGGATGGCATATAGTAAGAGGGGAAGATAGCCTTTCGATCACATTCAATTATTTCGTGGTTCACCGGCATGCCTATTATGGTTTCTATGAGTAGAGACATAATAGTGAACACGAAAATTATTTTATGAGATCATGAGTTAAAACAATGGATGTGAGAAGGCGGTCTAGGGTTTTGGCATACGTGTATAAGAGGATCTCGTCTTTTCGAGACGCTATATATCCCTAACAGGTGTATAGCACTAGTGCTCTCGATGTATGCTGGTCACACGGTCTATCTGCCTGTATAACTGGAGAACTCGACTGAAAATCGTTCAGTCATGTGCGAGTGGAAGATGTTGGAGTCGGGATGCGCCCATGACTTCTCGGGTTGACTCGGGATATATGTATCGGACCGGGAATACTACTAAAATGGAAAGAGTTCCATAATTGAAGGAAAATCAAGAGATTATGTCCCTTGGATTTTCCTCCTCCTTATAACCTTCCCTTTAATATGTTATTAAAGGGAAGTTACTTACTCCCTTTAATGGGAGTTTATGCTCCTATTTATGGAGCATTCATCTCCTTTGGGAGATGAAGGCCTATAAATAGGAGGCTCCTCCTTTGAAGAAAGAGGAGAAAGTGTCTAGATACCGAAACTCTGTCGGTTTTACCCCTCGCCGGTTTTGTACTTCAAGTGGCTTTTAGACTGTGATCTAGTTGCCGTTATCCTGCTCGTAGATATCAGCCAGACCAGTGATGCCAGAAGGGATCCTTGTAATCGCTTTCGCCAAAGTATCTGCGCTACAAGAGGTAGGTAGCATATAACTCGTTTATGTTACCTCCATATATGCATGTGGCATGTTGGTATATAAATCCTTCACTTGATGTGCGGTTTAATTAAATTGCATGACGTGTGAGAAAAGAGGTAGAAAATTAATTATTAAAGATTCACTTATAATTTAATCAAGGCATTAATAAAAGTAAAGTCCTAAACTACTCTCTGGTTTAGGCTCCCGAATTTAGATGAATTTTCCCAATTTGTATAAATTGGGTGGTGACTTCAAAATATCTCAAAGGTACCTAAAAGTTTCATGGGATTAGATGAACTTTCTCAATATTCTATTGGGTATGGATTCTAAAATATCACATGTTACCCAAGATCTAGACGCAAATTCTCTCGGACCCTAAAAGTGGGCCTTTCGGGAACCAAGAGGGTTCGGCGCGCGTCACATAGCAGTAAAGAAGAAAGAAGTAAATATGTTGTTATTCCAACTGTTCAAATCAGAAAAAAAATAGGATAAACCCATATACAACCCCCTGAACTTGTCAACAAAAATCATTTGAATACCCAAACTCAACAAATGACCGAATAAACACTTAAACTTTCTAATTACGATATTTTTAAGCACACAAACTATCTAATTTCTATATTTTTAAACGCAAAATTCACATAAAATGGAACAGTTCTAGCACGTGAATGTGACTCTCCTGAAATAACCGACATGTGCCAGTCATACCATAAATTACCGACATGTGTCGGTTAATTCTTCTTCTCCCTCCTCCTCCTCTTTCTTACTGTGTTAAACCATTTTTTTTGTTTTATCCTTTCTCTCTCAATCTATCCTTTCTCTCTCAATCTATCTCCTTCTTCCCCCTCCTCGTCGCCGCCACCTCCATTCTCTCCACCAGCAGCCACCGGTCTCGTTTATCGACCTTCTTTTTTTCTCTCTCCAACGAGTGAAGCAGCAACCATAGAATTCCAAATCGATCGTTATCCCATTCGACTTCTGTTTTTGTGGCAACCCATCACCGCCGCTTCTCGCCGTCCACCACCATCACCGGTGCTTCCTATTCTCTGTTTTCTTCTTGTTTATGGTGAGGAATGTTCTGTTTTCTTTCATTAACTGTCATAACTCATAACTGTAAAATGTTGTTATTATCTTTCCTCATTTCTGTTTTTTAATCTTTTGAGCTAAGGTTAAAGGTTTTCTCTTCTCCCCTAAGTTTCTAGCTTCGGTTGCAGCCCCACCAACCAGCGCTGACCACCAATCTCTTCCACCATGAATTGCGGCTGAGAGGTGAAGCTTTAATTTTCAAAAATCTAAAATTTAAAAGAAAATGAGAAGAGGCATATTTGGGATTAGAGATTTGAGATCTCAAAATTTAATTTTGGGGCTCAATTTTTAACTAAACTTTAATTTTATGCATTTTATCATCTTCATGTCTCTTAAATCTGTATTTCTTGTGTTGATTTGGATTATTTGGTTTGAAAATATATGTGTTTAATCACTATTGAATTGGATTTTTCATGACCTTTTTTGTGTTTGTGGTTTGGGTTTTATGTGCTATGAATTTGGAGTAAGAATTCATTTCAATATGAATTTTTCAAACTTTGAAAAAAATGCTTCGTTGCTATTTGGGTTTTGTATTCCAATTTGAATTTTTAATGTGGAGAATGTTTATGATGGTAACTAGAGGGAGAAACAGGGGCGAGTAAGAGAGAGATTGAGAGGGAGAGACTCATAAAGAGAGAGAGGGGGTTTTTTTTTACCGATTTCACATGCTTATTTGAATGAGTTAAATACACTTATTGCCAACTCAGAAATTTATTTTTATTTGCTGCGTAAAAAAAAAGTTCAGGTGTTTCTATGGTCATTTTTAGAGTTTAGGTACTCAAATGATTTTTGTTGACAAGTTCAAGGTATTGTATATGGGTTTACCTGAAAAAATAACATGCCTATTTATAGGCTTACTAACTAACAAATTACAGAAAAAATATGGGAAGTAGATATTCAGCAGATAAGGAAAAAATAACTCCTAATTTTCAGCTAACAACCAACAAAAATTGGGAATTTGTTGCAGTTATTTCCTGCAAAAGACTTTGAATCAAATCTCCAACAATTTATAGGATTAGGGTGTGGGGGACTAAAGTGTAACTTTTCCTCACTCCGCTCCTCGGCCGTACTGGTATATATTTATCTCCAGCACGCAAAAAAGAGAAACATGACCGTTCAGTCATTACAACACGTGAAAAGGAGAAACATAACCATTCGGTCATTACAGCACGCGAAAATGAGAAATATGACTATTCTGTCATTCAAGTGATGATCGTTTGGATAATGTAAGGATGACTGTTCGGTCATCAGAGGATGATATAGGGCCAGCTCACATGGGCTAATCCTAAGGGCCTAAAGATGACCCAAAGAAAAATTTGAAGGCTTGGTTATATTTTGGAGAGAAGAATTCATTTGGAAAATGGGCTTTCAAGTTTAGAACTTCTCTATTAAAGATTCATAACCTCTTTTATGAATAGGTCAAATTTTTATTATCAGTGGACTTTTTCTAAATAAATGGAACCTTAAATTTTTATGTCTACAATATTATAAATATTTTTTTAATTTTTTAAAGCTTAAAAATATTTTAGATTTTTTATTAGAAAGTAACTTCTATTTGATTATTAGATAAACAAAACATTATTTAATAATAGTTTTTTAATATAATTTTGATTTTTGTATGTTATTAAATATTTTTTCCTGATAATTATATCTTTAGAAGTGGGAGTTGGTGAAATTCTAACTCTAATTAATTGAAAAAATAATTAAACTCTCAAACATTTGAATTATATGTAATTTATTGTTATCGAATATTACTTTTTTATCTTATACTTTATCTTATATTTTTTTTCTTTTTTCACTCATCTTATAGTTTCCTTTTTAAAAAAAAATTGTTTTATGTTGTATAAAATCTTGTTTATTCATTTTATCAACATAACATACATTTTATTTATCTCTCTAACATACCAATTTTAGATTCCGAAATATTTTAATTGTTAGATTTGTCTTCTGAAATTTGTTTAGAGTTTTTAATGACAGATTATGAAAGGAAAAAAATAAAGAGATTTTATTTTATTTATAGTTTGAGATTTTTACATTGCTATTAGAATTAGGATAATCATAACCAGGTACGAAGCCACCAACTTTTATTAATAGTTTTAATAGCGTGTAAACAGAAAATATATATACAAGCATAATTAATGAAAATATACAAAAATAAATTAAAAAAGAATTAGATATTATTGGTAGTGTCACCGGATTTGTATTTTCTCTATTTTATTTCAAACTTTTATTAAGAATAAAAAAAAAGTTATTTGGTTGCATTATTATAATTTTAAGAGTTTCAATTTAGTCAAAACTCTTATTAAAATGGCTGCCTTTACGTTGACAAATTTATAAAATTATGTTATTTTTGTTAATTATTTTAAATTAAAAGTTTATTATTGTTTAAAAAAATTTTGGTCTTACTTATATATTGTAATAGCTCGAATATTGGTATAGAATTAATCAGTAAGTACTGTAGGATTTATAGTATAAATTACATGTGAAAATATCAATGATTGGATCCTAAAAGACAGTAGAGAAGAAAGGTCAAACATGCTCAGGCTAGAAAAACTCCTGATGGGTGACCTGCCGGGAAGCCTGTAGAAAAAAATATTTTATTGGAATGTTAGAAAGTGCCCGTTAAATGGAGTCTATTAATGTAATTTGGAGTAAAAATGAGGTCAAATAGGCTCGAATATTGGTATAGAATTAATCAGTAAGTTCTGTAGAATTTATTGTGTAAATTACATGTGAAAATATCAGTGATTGGATCCTAAAAGACAGTAAAGAAAAAAGGTCAAATGTGCTCAGGTTAGGGAAACTCCTGATGGGTGACCTGCCGGGAAGCCTGTAGGAAAAATATTTTATTGGAATGTTAGAAAATGCCCGTTAAATGGAGTTTATTGATGTAATTTGGAGTAAAATTGAGGTTAAATAGGTCCCTGAAAGTCAAACTGAAGAAAAGTCTCTGATTCGATTCAAATAGTAACTAGTTTGACCAAAATTTGATCGAGATTTTAAAGATAGTAAATGACTTCTAAAAAGTCATCTGAAGGTATAGATAGATTCAAAATAGTGTGTAAAATAGATTAGCGGTGATAAAGTAATTTTATTGTAACATTGAAAAATTGGTGAACCGGACCGAATAAGGACCCTGATTGAGATGAAACCAAGGTTAAATGGGCTGTTAAGAGTGAAAATGATTTTGACGATGAAAAGTGAACCGAACCGGTTTAACCAGTGAACCAGACCGGATAGACCAGTTGAATTTGGTTTGACTAGTTTGACTGGACTCTAAATAGAATTATGGACCTCAAAAAATTATCTAAAAGTAGGAATTTGCTTGAAATATTATGGAAAATCAAATGGTAATGAAAAATAAATTTTACGGCGAGACAAAAAATTGAGTTATTGGACTAGTAAAAAATTATCAGATCGAAAAACGATTTTTGATTGAGCTGAAATTTTACGTAGAGGCTAAATTATATATTCTAAGAATTATGAAATTAATTTTGTGAGAAAATGAGTTTTATAAGTGAGAGAAATTATTTTTGGATTGCAAAATGGGATTAAATTACCTAAATGGGCTTTTGGGTTGGCCCAATTGATTGGCCCATGGCTTGGCCCATTAGGAGAGACTATTGTAGACACCGGGTCCCGAGTCAGGTTTTGAAAAATGGTAATGGCAATTTTGGGTTCTTGATAAATTCCTCCAAAAAAAAAATACATAAAATATGTAGGTAAAATTAAAAAAACTAAAAAAATTGAGATTAGTTTAATTAGATAAATTAAAAATTAAGATTAGGTTAATCATTAGTTAATATTATTGGATAATTAAAATTGAAAAAAAAAGAAAATAAATATAGGGTTTAATTAGATAAAATATATGTGATAATTTAAGTAGATTAATTAAATTAAAAAGGTAGAAAAATATGAAGTATTTAATTAATAGAGTGCTTTAATTAATTAAGTGTGTAATTATTTAAGTAAATTAATTAAGAAATTAAAAGAGGAACCAAGTTTAACCTAATTAGGGGATATAAAAAGAAAGAGATAGGAAATTAAGAGAGGGGGGGCTCTCTCTTTCGGCAACTAGAAAATTAGAAAGAAAAGAAAAGAAAATGGAGAGCAAGAGGAGAGAGGGCTCTCGGCTGATGAACAAAAGAAAGGAAACCAAGGAAAATAAAAAGAAAGAAAAGAGAGAGAGCAAGAAGAGAAGCCAAGGAAATAGAAAGAAAAGGAGAGCAAAACAAAGAAATCAAAAGAAAATAGGAGGAGAGACCAAGGGACCAAAGAAATAAGGGAACAGAGGAGAGAGGGGCCAAACAGGGACGCCGGACCGGAGGAAGAAAAGAGAAAGAAGAAAGGGAGGAGGCGTCGCCTCCGCTGGCCAGCTCCGACCACCGATCGACGCACGCGCCCCGCCGCCATGTAGAGGAGGTCCGGACGCTTCAGACGGTGGTCGCCGTTCCTCCGTCGGTTGCCGTAGGGTGGCGCGTGAGGGAGAAGAACCGAGACCTTCCGTGGCGTTTTCCGGCGACGGTGGACCATCTTCCGGCGCGTGAAGCCACCCGCCCCTCCTCCGGTGATCTGGCCTCCCTTCCGGTGGTGGAGGTGATAGCCACCCTTGCTCCGGCGACCCTCCGGCGAAGGTGAGCTCATTTCCCCCTTAATTTATAATATTATATATAAATATATATATATATATATATATATATATATATATATATATATATATATATATATTTAATTATGTTAATATTATATATATTTATTTAATATATTTATTTTCTGTTTTTCATATTAATATTATTAATATTAATAATATTATTATTATTTGTTAATTAATATTGTTAATTATTTGCTTAGTGTTAATGTTAGTGAATTATTTGTTTATTATTTGATTATTATTTGTTTATGGTTAATATTTATATATTGATGTGCATTATTAACATTGTTTAATTTATTTTAAACAGGTGCTGTAGTAGTATCAGCGGGATCTGAATCTTTGGGAGAAACAAATTGAGTTTCTATCATACCATCTGGTCTTTTTATAAAGACAGGAGTAGTAGACTGAACAGGCTTCTTTTGCTCATGAAGAATTTCATAGCTGGTAAGCCATGATTGTGGAAAAATATCAAGGAGCTGTTCTCGAGTAAGTTGCTTTGGGATCGGTACACAGGTGGGAAGGTTGAGGCAGGTGTTTCTTGGGTAGTTAAAGGACTATGAGATCTTTTGGATAGAGTAAAAAATTGTTCTCTCATGAATAATTCATGAGCATAACCAAGAGCATTAAGTTCATCCAAAGAAGGTTCTGCATAGGGTGGAATCTGTATGGAGGGCTGGTGAGTGTAAGGGGTGAAGGCACCAGGTATGACTGTCAAAACGGCTCTTCTGGCCTGACTGGTAGACTGTCCTCTTAGGTGAAACAATACAGAACATTAAGAATCATTCCATGAATCAAGATGTTTTAATAGCAGGATCCCTAACTAAAGAATAAGAGTATTCTCATGAAAGAAAAGAGAGAAACTTAGAGACTCATGATTCCAAGAACACCGAGACTCATGAAACACTTCGAACTGAGCTTCTTGAACACCAGGTATGACTGTCAAAACGGCTCTTCTGGCCTGACTGGTAGACTGTCCTCTTAGGTGAAACAATACAGAACATTAAGAATCATTCCATGAATCAAGATGTTTTAATAGCAGGATCCCTAACTAAAGAATAAGAGTATTCTCATGAAAGAAAAGAGAGAAACTTAGAGACTCATGATTAAACAAAAGATTTTATTTCTCTTTCAAAACCACTTGATCCTCAAAGGATTCAAGGATACATATTTATAGAGTCGGAAGACTACTACTTACATCACTGCTTACATAATCAAGCACTAATTACAGATAAGGAGGAATCTCCTTTATAAAAGCTACTTTTACAAAAGCATAAGAAAACAAAGATACAAAAGATACTTTATTAAAGCTGGAATCTTCAAAAGTTGCTTTAGTCTTTGTTGCCAGGCTGGATAGGTTCATGGGAAGGAGACATATTCATGTCTTCTGGGTCCTGATCATATTCAGCTATCCAATCGATATCTTCAAGCTTATCTTTTCCTTTATCAAGATGGGAAAGGAAATCACGAGTGGGATTTGCACTGGTACTTGGATTATCCTTATCTTTTTTGTTCTTATCCTGATCTTCTATGGCCAAATCTTCATAGGGATCTTGAGAGTCTTTGAAAAGTTCATCAAGATAATTGGGACGGAGAGATGATTCTGCTGTATCTAACACAGGAGGATGCAATGCAGAGTATTCAATATTATTGAGTTCGCAGAGCATAGCGTGCAAAGCTTTAGTGATAGCAGGAATCTCTAGATCTTTGCTTGAATCAAAAGTTTCCCAATAAATTGCCTGAGGCTGATCCCATATGGTATCCTGAGTAGGGTTCCAGAAGTAAGGTCTATGAAAGAAGTAGAGAATTACATGTTCTCTGGCAAAGGATTCTTTCATGTTCCAAACTTTAAGATCTTGAATCTTCTTGAGTAATTGTTTTCTCCACCATGAGAGAGGAGCATACCATTGGAGAAATTGCCAATGAAAAGAACCTTGTTTATCAGGATTGGTTAATATTTCAAAAAGGCCAATAAGTGGGAATAAGACAGCTTGAGTGTATAAGGTCGATAAGCACCATAGAAATCAGAGTTCTTCCTCAAAATAAGGAGAGTCATGAAAACATTTAAAAAGAATAGACCAAGGTTGGTCAGCTACAAAATAGTTTTCATGGGAAGGTATATCTCTCTTTTGGGTAAACAGGTGAAGGTAGTGAAACATATGACGGGTTGCAAACGTTTTGATAGCTGAAGGAGAAGTGCGAGGACAGGTAGGAGGTATGGAATCTGTCTTAGTAGCAGGAAGGTTTAGACATGGTGGTTGGCTTTTCCTGAGGCAAGGGTGAGGTTTAAAATGTTCAAATGCCATAAGTGAAATAAGAGAGGAATGAAGAGATGGTTGAGGAATAGGAGGTTTCGGTTTAGAAAGTCTTGAGAGATAATCTGGAACTAAGTTCTGATCTCCTTTTATATGGACAACATTGAAGTTGTACTTACTGAACCATTCTGCCCATCGAAGAAGTTGATGATGTGGCACAGACTTCCCTTTGAAGGAAAGAATATTTGGAAAAGAGGAGCAATCCATGATGACTGTGAAGTTGTGGCCAATCAAGTGGAATTCGAATCTTTTGATGCCATACTTTACAGCTAAGATCTCCTTATAAGTTGAGTGGTAGTGGCATTCTGACTCTTTAAAGTGACCACTGGCATATCCACATATCTGTTTTACTTTGTCTTTTTCTTCCAAAAACATTGCACCCCAGTTTTCATCACTTGCATCAGTCTGGAGGAATCTTTTTCCTGTGGATGGGATATGAAGAGGTGGCAAAGCCTGAGTGACTGCTTTAAGATTTTGGATTGATTGGGAGTGGATTTCTGACCAAGGTGGTGGATGCTTTCTCAAAAGTTGTGTGAGAGGTGTTGACAGGTGGCTGAAATGTGCGACAAAATGTCGAATATAATTTGCAATGCCAAGAAATTGTTGGACTTGCTTTCTGGAAAGATGATGATCTGGAAAGTTAAGCAATTCCTTAGCAAGATGTGGCTGTGGCTGATAGGCTTGGTTGGCAAAATGCATCCCGAGGAAATCAATCTCCTTTTGTGCTAAAATCATTTTTGAGGGTGAAAGCATTATTCCATGTTCCTTTGTGAGATCAAAGAACTGGGTTAAATGTTTTTGATGGGTAGGAACATCTGGTGAGAATATTAGCACATCATTTATATAGATAAGAGCAAAGGAAAGGATTGATTGGTAAATCCGTATCATAGACTGTTGGAAAATGGATGGCGCCGTCTTGAGGCCAAATGGCATTACAGTCCATTGGTAATGGAAGTTGGGAATGCAAAAAGCAGTTTTAGGTCTATCTTCAGGAAGAATTCCAAGTTGCCAAAAACCTGCTTTAAGATCAAACTTAGAAAATATCTGGGCTTTGTGAAGGTATGGGAAAAGTGAAGAGATATTTGGTAAAGGGTATTTATTGTCTTTCAAAAAAGGGTTAAGGGGTGTATAGTCAATAACTAGGCGCTTTTTCCCACGAACTTGTTCAGAGTGTTTGTTAACATAAAAGGCTTGACAAGCCCAATCAGATTGGGTAGGCTCAATCAACTTTTGGGCTAACAACTGAGAGCATTCATTTTGGGCCAGATCAAAGTCTTCAGGAGACATTCCTGGGTGAGTGGCTTTTGTGGGGTTAATATCTTCGGACTTTTTAAATGGAAGAGTGATAAAGAATTCAGGCATAGTCCACAAGGGTTTTGGGTGTTTGGCTAGAACGTCAGTGTGGGAGTTTGCACAACAATGGGCTTCAAGTCGGGCTTTTATTTCTTGAAATGGATTTGGGCTAGAAATGGAAAAGAGTGAATGGGTTGTAGTGTAAGGTTGAAAATACTTCTTGTGTTTCAATCCATTGGGCTTTATTCGATGATGAGGTAGCTGGTAGAGGGCATCAAAACCAAATACAAGATCTTTTCCTGGTAGTTCTGAACCATAGACATGGGTCCAAAGGAAACAGTCAGGAAAAAGTTGAATCTTTATGGGATGTTTGGTTTTTAGCTTAATTGTAAGAACACCTTGGTTTGCAGCTTGAAAATGTTGGGTGTATGGTTTCCAATAGGATGAAGGAAGTATTTTTGGATTGAGAATGGTATTGTGAGCTCCTGTATCTATGAAGGCGATGATGTTAACAGGATGAGCAAATTTATCTGGGAAGATTTTTGCTGGAACAAGAGGGATAGGATGGGTAAATGAGATAGAGTTTGGTGAAGGAGTAGAAAAAAGAGTAAATGGTTCAATGGTAGAAATATGGGAAATAGTGTCTTTAGAGTCTTGATCAGATTGTTCAGATTCAGAATCAGTATACTCGATAGCAAAAAGAGTATATGGATCTGGTTCATCATCTTCTGAGAAAAGTGATTCAATATCATCATTTTGGATATTCATGGGAGAAGTCTACTGGATCTGTTGTAACAGATATTGAGATTTTTTCTTCTTAGGACAATTCTTTGCAAAGTGACCTTTTTTACCGCAGACAAAACATCGATCTCCTTTGGGTTTGAACCTTTTACGTCTGTAAAACCGAATCTTTTTACGACGGAAAGGAGGACGAGAATTCTTTCCCCATTTTGCTTTGAACTTCTTTTTCCTGTATGTCTTGTAAGGATAACAAGAGTAATCATCTTTTGATGAGATTCCTCCTTATCTGTAATTAGTGCTTGATTATGTAAGCAGTGATGTAAGTAGTAGTCTTCCGACTCTATAAATATGTATCCTTGAATCCTTTGAGGATCAAGTGGTTTTGAAAGAGAAATAAAATCTTTTGTTTAATCATGAGTCTCTAAGTTTCTCTCTTTTCTTTCATGAGAATACTCTTATTCTTTAGTTAGGGATCCTGCTATTAAAACATCTTGATTCATGGAATGATTCTTAATGTTCTGTATTGTTTCACCTAAGAGGACAGTCTACCAGTCAGGCCAGAAGAGCCGTTTTGACAGTCATACCTGGTGTTCAAGAAGCTCAGTTCGAAGTGTTTCATGAGTCTCGGTGTGTTTCATGAGTCTCGGTGTTCTTGGTATCAAAGCCTTCTGGCTACAGTTTAAGGTATTCGAATGAAAGAAAACTTCCATAACCATGTCTTTATCCAGTTTATCTAATTCATCTCCTAGTTCTTCTCTCACTCAAACTTCTTCATCCAGATCTTCTTTCTCTTTATCTCCTTCTACAGTAAAAAAGTTTGATTACTTGTATGAGCTTAATTTTCTTGATGAAAATCAGAAAATTCAAGACTCTCACTTACCTTTTCTTAATCCTTATGATGCCTTTACTAAAACTCCAAAAGCCAATGTTCTTTCAAACATCAAAACCTTGATTCGACAACCAAAATCCCAGGCCAAGGAATATGTTCAGTCCTCCTCTTTTCAACAACATTCAATAAAAGCTACAGGACAAGAACAGTTCATCTCTCTTGATATTCCATCAGAATCCATCCCATATTGGATTAATCATGGTTTATCTCACCTTCACTTTGGAGCTATCAGACTTGCAGTCACCTATCATGGACGCAAAGGACTTCCTGTCTTTGCCAGGATTGCACTTTTGGATACCAGATACCTTGATTATTCTCAAGCTGTTATTGGAACAGTCCAGACTTCTCTTAATGCTGGTACTGTTATGTTCACTTTTTATCCTAACTTCAATATGAGGTTAGATGATCAGCATATTCTTGACAACCTAAAAGTTCAGATCCAGATCACTGGAGCAGACCAGGTCAAGACAACTGATGTAGCAACTCTTCACTATCAAATGATCTATAGAGTCCAAAACCATGCTATAGACATTTCTCTTCCATGCTCAAATAATGCTCTCCTTATCAGTGCTGATTCTAATCAGGTTCCCACCTGTGTACAGATCCCAAAGCAACTTACTCGAGAACAGCTCCTTGATATTTTTCCACAATCATGGCTTACCAGCTATGAAATTCTTCATGAGCAAAAGAAGCCTGTTCAGTCTACTACTCCTGTCTTTATAAAAAGACCAGATGGTATGATAGAAACTCAATTTGTTTCTCCCAAAGATTCAGATCCCACTGATACTACTACAGCACCTGTTTTTTCCACACAGTTCATGTTGCAGCCTTTTCACTATTTTCCTCAAGAAGATGATATCCCAATCAAAGCCTTTGATACTGATGGCCGCCCTGTTTATGCTTTCAAACAAGATGGTCACTGTTATTGGGATTTATGTAGCTGTGATGATTGTTACTATGCTTCACTTGAAGAAGAATTGGACGATGAAGATCTCCGTCGCCAAAAACGAAAAGCAAAAAAGAACATTTCTTCTGAAGCTAGATTCCAAGATCATCTTGATGAAGATGATGACCCTGCAGTTGGAACTTTGGGTCAACCTTCAGGAAAGTATGACTATGCTGTTAGCTATACTCCTCCTTCTTGGTATAAACCTCCCTCAATACCGACACCTACACCAAAAAAATGCAAACCACAACCAAAACCCTCACCTAAAACACCTTCTTGCTCTATGCCTTCTCCGGTATGGAAACCTAAAGACACACAAACCCCAACCCATCTTATCCCAGCTGTCTGTATGTATCAACCTACTGGTACTTTTGCAGATGAATTTCCAACCCTTTCTGAAACTGTAAACCCAACCACAAAAATTAGAACTGCACCTTTTGTTAAACCTCCAAGAATTTCAACAGAAGGAACTCCTCGATCAGTCTCTCCTGCTGAGGCTGTGCTTAATTGGCAGTCTGAGAATTCTCTTGCTCAGAATAAGCTTTTACATCGTCTGGAAACCAAAGTTGATCATGTTTCTACCAGAGTAAACACACTCCATTCACATATCACAGATCAGAATGCTGCTACATACCAACTTTTATCCAAATTACAAAATAAAGTTGTTGATCTGGATAATCAACTTATGACATCTATTACTCATCGGACATATGATGCTCATTTCCAGCAAAAAGCTTCTGAAGTAACTCGCCTAAAAGCAGAGATTGCAACAATTAAAAGAGATTTGGCAAGAAAATCACCTCCTCAGACCTATCAACCATCACCATACTCACCACTTCCCTTTTATGAGACAACCTTCACCCCTTACACTCACCAGCCCTCCATACAGATTCCACCCTATGCAGAACCTTCTTTGGATGAACTTAATGCTCTTGGTTATGCTCATGAATTATTCATGAGAGAACAATTTTCTACTCCATCCAAAAGATCTTATAGTCCTTTAACTACCCAAGAAACACCTGCCTCAACCTCACAAACTACCATTACTCCACCTGTTCCCCCAGCTGATCTTAAACAAAAAGGTGTAATGATCTCTGAACCACCTTCTTCCCATATGATCCAAAACCCTTCAAATCCAAATTTGCTTGTTTCAACTTTAAAACAGAAAGCTTTACAAGATCTACCTGCCATCACATCCATCGAAGACAATGATACTAGTAGTTTTACTAGTTCTGATGAGGATATGGAAGAACTTCTTCCTGAGGATCCAGATCCAAAACATTTTCCTCTTTTCATGGCAGATCCCCCTACAGCAGAAAGCACTACCACTCAGTTTGCTGAAGAACCAGATGATGAAGATATGGCTACTGCTGAAAATATTCCTCTTACAAATGATACCAGACCCACAACTGGACCATGGTTTGGTTTTGAAGACATTCCTAGACATAAATGGCGAGATAGAATCCAAGAGTTTTTAGCCTGGCTTGATTTAAAAGCAAGATCTCGGTCAACTGGGGATACAAGTTTTAAAAGCATCTTCCATGAATTTCAATGTAGATTCACAGGCAGACTTCGAGATTGGTTTACCAACAAAGATGAATACTCCAAACTCCAATTCATCAACTCTGAGTCCATTGCCTATGTCCTTCAAGTAATCCATGCAGAATTTGTTGGAGATGTCCAGAAATTTGAGGATGCAAATCGTGATGATTTTTTCAAGATGCGTTGTTGTTCCTTGCTCAGAAAGGATCTCTACAAACACTACAAGAAGATGTCAAAGCTATTTTACATGCTTAAGGGTGCAAATGATCCAAACATGAAACAAGGATTCTTGTCATCATTGCCAGAGCAACTTTCCACAAGAACAATGTTTTATCTCAGAGAACAAGGCGTACAGATCAATTCCCTTTCCCTTGGTCAAATTTACCAGAGAGTTTTAATGGCACTCGACAAACTTTGTGCTTCACAACAAATGATTAAAGATATCTTTCAAAAGGGGAAAGATCCACATCTTAAAGAAGCATGTCGACGTCCAGATTTGCAGATCAAATGCTCATCAAAAGATGATTGCTCTTGTTATCCTTACAAGACATACAGGAAAAAGAAGTTCAAAGCAAAATGGGGAAAGAATTCTCGTCCTCCTTTCCGTCGTAAAAAGATTCGGTTTTACAGACGCAAAAGGTTCAAACCCAAAGGAGATCGATGTTTTGTCTGCGGTAAAAAAGGTCACTTTGCAAAGAATTGTCCTAAGAAGAAAAAATCTCAATATCTGTTACAACAGATCCAGCAGACTTCTCCCATGAATATCCAAAATGATGATATTGAATCACTTTTCTCAGAAGATGATGAACCAGATCCATATACTCTTTTTGCTATCGAGTATACTGATTCTGAATCTGAACAATCTGATCAAGACTCTGAAGACACTATTTCCCATATTTCTACCATTGAACCATTTACTCTTTTTTCTACTCCTTCACCAAACTCTATCTCATTTACCCATCCTGTCCCTCTTGTTCCAGCAAAAATCTTCCCAGATAAATTTGCTCATCCTGTTAACGTCATCGCCTTCATAGATACAGGAGCTCACAATACCATTCTCAATCCAAAAATACTTCCTTCATCCTATTGGAAACCATACACCCAACATTTTCAAGCTGCAAACCAAGGTGTTCTTACAATTAAGCTAAAAATCAAACATCCCATAAAGATTCAACTTTTTCCTGACTGTTTCCTTTGGTCCCATGTCTATGGTTCAGAACTATCAGGAAAAGATCTTGTATTTGGTTTTGATGCCCTCTACCAGCTACCTCATCTTCGAATAAAGCCCAATGGATTGAAACACAAGAAGTATTTTCAACCTTACACTACAACCCATTCACTCTTTTCCATTTCTAGCCCAAATCCATTTCAAGAAATAAAAGCTCAACTTGAAGTCCATTGTTGTGCAAACTCCCACACTGACTTTCTAGCCAAACACCCAAAACCCTTGTGGACTAGGCCTGAATTCTTTATCACTCTTCCATTTAAAAAGTCCGAAGATATTAACCCCACAAAAGCCACTCATCCAGGAATGTCTCCTGAAGATTTTGATCTGGCCCAAAATGAATGCTCTCAGTTGTTAGCCCAAAAGTTGATTGAGCCTACCCAATCTGATTGGGCTTGTCAAGCCTTTTATGTTAACAAACACTCTGAACAAGTTCGTGGGAAAAAGCGCCTAGTTATTGACTATACACCCCTTAACCCTTTTTTGAAAGACAATAAATACCCTTTACCAAATATCTCTTCACTTTTCCCATACCTTCACAAAGCCCAGATATTTTCTAAGTTTGATCTTAAAGCAGGTTTTTGGCAACTTGGAATTCTTCCTGAAGATAGACCTAAAACTGCTTTTTGCATTCCCAACTTCCATTACCAATGGACTGTAATGCCATTTGGCCTCAAGACGGCACCATCCATTTTCCAACAGTCTATGATACGGGTTTACCAATCAATCCTTTCCTTTGCTCTTATCTATATTGATAATGTGCTAATATTCTCACCAGATGTTCCTACCCATCAAAAACATTTAACCCAGTTCTTTGATCTCACAAAGGAACATGGAATAATGCTTTCACCCTCAAAAATGATTTTAGCACAAAAGGAGATTGATTTCCTCGGGATGCATTTTGCCAACCAAGCCTATCAGCCACAGCCACATCTTGCTAAGGAATTGCTTAACTTTCCAGATCATCATCTTTCCAGAAAGCAAGTCCAACAATTTCTTGGCATTGCAAATTATATTCGACATTTTGTCCCACATTTCAGCCACCTGTCAACACCTCTCACACAACTTTTGAGAAAGCATCCACCACCTTGGTCAGAAATCCACTCCCAATCAATCCAAAATCTTAAAGCAGTCACTCAGGCTTTGCCACCTCTTCATATCCCATCCACAGGAAAAAGATTCCTCCAGACTGATGCAAGTGATGAAAACTGGGGTGCAATGTTTTTGGAAGAAAAAGACAAAGTAAAACAGATATGTGGATATGCCAGTGGTCACTTTAAAGAGTCAGAATGCCACTACCACTCAACTTATAAGGAGATCTTAGCTGTAAAGTATGGGATCAAAAGATTCGAATTCCACTTGATTGGCCACAACTTCACAGTCATCATGGATTGCTCCTCTTTTCCAAAGATTCTTTCCTTCAAAAGGAAGTCTGTGCCACATCATCAACTTCTTCGATGGGCAGAATGGTTCAGTAAGTACAACTTCAATGTTGTCCATATAAAAGGAGATCAGAACTTAGTTCCAGATTATCTCTCAAGACTTTCTAAACCGAAACCTCCTATTCCTCAACCATCTCTTCATTCCTCTCTTATTTCACTTATGGCATTTGAACATTTTAAACCTCACCCTTGCCTCAGGAAAAGCCAACCACCATGTCTAAACCTTCCTGCTACTAAGACAGATTCCATACCTCCTACCTGTCCTCGCACTTCTCCTTCAGCTATCAAAACGTTTGCAACCCGTCATATGTTTCACTACCTTCACCTGTTTACCCAAAAGAGAGATATACCTTCCCATGAAAACTATTTTGTAGCTGACCAACCTTGGTCTATTCTTTTTAAATGTTTTCATGACTCTCCTTATTTTGAGGAAGAACTCTGGTTTCTATGGTGCTTATCGACCTTATACACTCATGCTGTCTTATTCCCACTTATTGGCCTTTTTGAAATATTAACCAATCCTGATAAACAAGGTTCTTTTCATTGGCAATTTCTCCAATGGTATGCTCCTCTCTCATGGTGGAGAAAACAATTACTCAAGAAGATTCAAGATCTTAAAGTTTGGAACATGAAAGAATCCTTTGCCAGAGAACATGTAATTCTCTACTTCTTTCATAGACCTTACTTCTGGAACTCTACTCAGGATACCATATGGGATCAGCCTCAGGCAATTTATTGGGAAACTTTTGATTCAATCAAAGATCTAGAGATTCCTGCTATCACTAAAGCTTTGCACGCTATGCTCTGCGAACTCAATAATATTGAATACTCTGCATTGCATCCTCCTGTGTTAGATACAGCAGAATCATCTCTCCGTCCCAATTATCTTGATGAACTTTTCAAAGACTCTCAAGATCCCTATGAAGATTTGGCCATAGAAGATCAGGATAAGGACAAAAAAGATAAGGATAATCCAAGTACCAGTGCAAATCCCACTCGTGATTTCCTTTCCCATCTTGATAAAGGAAAAGATAAGCTTGAAGATATCGATTGGATAGCTGAATATGATCAGGACCCAGAAGACATGAATATGTCTCCTTCCCATGAACCTATCCAGCCTGGCAACAAAGACTAAAGCAACTTTTGAAGATTCCAGCTTTAATAAAGTATCTTTTGTATCTTTGTTTTCTTATGCTTTTGTAAAAGTAGCTTTTATAAAGGAGATTCCTCCTTATCTATAATTAGTGCTTGATTATGTAAGCAGTGATGTAAGTAGTAGTCTTCCGACTCTATAAATATGTATCCTTGAATCCTTTGAGGATCAAGTGGTTTTGAAAGAGAAATAAAATCTTTTGTTTAATCATGAGTCTCTAAGTTTCTCTCTTTTCTTTCATGAGAATACTCTTATTCTTTAGTTAGGGATCCTGCTATTAAAACATCTTGATTCATGGAATGATTCTTAATGTTCTGTATTGTTTCACCTAAGAGGACAGTCTACCAGTCAGGCCAGAAGAGCCGTTTTGACAGTCATACCTGGTGTTCAAGAAGCTCAGTTCGAAGTGTTTCATGAGTCTCGGTGTTCATACTCCTCCTTCTTGGTATAAACCTCCCTCAATACCGACACCTACACCAGAAAAATGCAAACCCCAACTGAAACCCTTACCCACACCTAAACAACCTTGCACTATGCCTTCTTCGGTATGGAAACCTAAAGACACACAAACCTCAACCCCTCTTATCCCAGCTGTCTGTATGTATCAACCTACTTGTACATATACGGATGAATTTCCAACCCTTTCTGAAACTGTAAACCCAACCACAAAAATTAGAACCACACCTTTTGTTAAACCTCCAGGAATTTCAACAGAAGGAACTCCTCGATCAGTCTCTCCTGCTGAAGCTGTGCTTAATTGGCAGTCTGAAAATTCTCTTGCTCAGAATAAGCTTTTACATCGTCTGGAAACCAAAGTTGATCATGTTTCTACCAGAGTAAACACACTCCATTCACATATCACAGATCAGAATGCTGCTACATACCAACTTTTATCCAAATTACAAAATAAAGTTGCTGATCTGGATAATCAACTTATGACATCTATTACTCATCGGACATATGATGCTCATTTCCAGCAAAAAGCTTCTGAAGTAACTCGCCTAAAAGCAGAGATTGCAACAATTAAAAGAGATTTGGCAAGAAAATCACCTCCTCAGACCTATCAACCATCACCATACTCACCACTTCCCTTTTATGAGACAACCTTCACCCCTTACACTCACCAGCCCTCCATACAGATTCCACCCTATGCAGAACCTTCTTTGGATGAACTTAATGCTCTTGGTTATGCTCATGAATTATTCATGAGAGAACAATTTTCTACTCCATCCAAAAGATCTCATAGTCCTTTAACTACCCAAGAAACACCTGCCTCAACCTCACAAACTACCATTACTCCACCTGTTCCCCCAGCTGATCTTAAACAAAAAGGTGTAATGATCTCTGAACCACCTTCTTCCCATATGATCCAAAACCCTTCAAATCCAAATTTGCTTGTTTCAACTTTAAAACAGAAAGCTTTACAAGATCTACCTGCCATCACATCCATCGAAGACAATGATACTAGTAGTTTTACTAGTTCTGATGAGGATATGGAAGAACTTCTTCCTGAGGATCCAGATCCAAAACATTTTCCTCTTTTCATGGCAGATCCCCCTACAGCAGAAAGCACTACCACTCAGTTTGCTGAAGAACCAGATGATGAAGATATGGCTACTGCTGAAAATATTCCTCTTACAAATGATACCAGACCCACAACTGGACCATGGTTTGGTTTTGAAGACATTCCTAGACATAAATGGCGAGATAGAATCCAAGAGTTTTTTGCCTGGCTTGATTTAAAAGCAAGATCTCGGCCAACTGGGGATACAAGTTTTAAAAGCATCTTCCATGAATTTCAATGTAGATTCACAGGCAGACTTCGAGATTGGTTTACCAACAAAGATGAATACTCCAAACTCCAATTCATCAACTCTGAGTCCATTGCCTATGTCCTTCAAGTAATCCATGCAGAATTTGTTGGAGATGTCAAGAAATTTGAGGATGAAATCGTGATGATTTTTTCAAAATGCGTTGTTGTTCCTTGCTCAGAAAGGATCTCGACAAACACTACAAGAAGATGTCAAAGCTATTTTACATGCTTAAGGGTGCAAATGATCCAAACATGAAACAAGGATTCTTGTCATCATTGCCAGAGCAACTTTCCACAAGAACAATATTTTATCTCAGAGAACAAGGCGTACAGATCAATTCCCTTTCCCTTGGTCAAATTTACCAGAGAGTTTTAATGGCACTCGACAAACTTTGTGCTTCACAACAAATGATTAAAGATATCTTTCAAAAGGGGAAAGATCCACATCTTAAAGAAGCATGTCGACGTCCAGATTTGCAGATCAAATGCTCATCAAAAGATGATTGCTCTTGTTATCCTTACAAGACATACAGGAAAAAGAAGTTCAAAGCAAAATGGGGAAAGAATTCTCGTCCTCCTTTCCGTCGTAAAAAGATTCGGTTTTACAGACGCAAAAGGTTCAAACCCAAAGGAGATCGATGTTTTGTCTGCGGTAAAAAAGGTCACTTTGCAAAGAATTGTCCTAAGAAGAAAAAATCTCAATATCTGTTACAACAGATCCAGCAGACTTCTCCCATGAATATCCAAAATGATGATATTGAATCACTTTTCTCAGAAGATGATGAACCAGATCCATATACTCTTTTTGCTATCGAGTATACTGATTCTGAATCTGAACAATCTGATCAAGACTCTGAAGACACTATTTCCCATATTTCTACCATTGAACCATTTACTCTTTTTTCTACTCCTTCACCAAACTCTATCTCATTTACCCATCCTATCCCTCTTGTTCCAGCAAAAATCTTCCCAGATAAATTTGCTCATCCTGTTAACGTCATCGCCTTCATAGATACAGGAGCTCACAATACCATTCTCAATCCAAAAATACTTCCTTCATCCTATTGGAAACCATACACCCAACATTTTCAAGCTGCAAACCAAGGTGTTCTTACAATTAAGCTAAAAACCAAACATCCCATAAAGATTCAACTTTTTCCTGACTGTTTCCTTTGGACCCATGTCTATGGTTCAGAACTACCAGGAAAAGATCTTGTATTTGGTTTTGATGCCCTCTATCAGCTACCTCATCTTCAAATAAAGCCCAATGGATTGAAACACAAGAAGTATTTTCAACCTTACACTACAACCCATTCACTCTTTTCCATTTCTAGCCCAAATCCATTTCAAGAAATAAAAGCTCAACTTGAAGTCCATTGTTGTGCAAACTCCCACACTGACTTTCTAGCCAAACACCCAAAACCCTTGTGGACTAGGCCTGAATTCTTTATCACTCTTCCATTTAAAAAGTCCGAAGATATTAACCCCACAAAAGCCACTCATCCAGGAATGTCTCCTGAAGATTTTGATCTGGCCCAAAATGAATGCTCTCAGTTATTAGCCCAAAAGTTGATTGAGCCTACCCAATCTGATTGGGCTTATCAAGCCTTTTATGTTAACAAACACTCTGAACAAGTTCGTGGGAAAAAGCGCCTAGTTATTGACTATACACCCCTTAACCCTTTTTTGAAAGACAATAAATACCCTTTACCAAATATCTCTTCACTTTTCCCATACCTTCACAAAGCCCAGATATTTTCTAAGTTTGATCTTAAAGCAGGTTTTTGGCAACTTGGAATTCTTCCTGAAGATAGACCTAAAACTGCTTTTTGCATTCCCAACTTCCATTACCAATGGACTGTAATGCCATTTGGCCTCAAGACGGCACCATCCATTTTCCAACAGTCTATGATACGGATTTACCAATCAATCCTTTCCTTTGCTCTTATCTATATAGATGATGTGCTAATATTCTCACCAGATGTTCCTACCCATCAAAAACATTTAACCCAGTTCTTTGATCTCACAAAGGAACATGGAATAATGCTTTCACCCTCAAAAATGATTTTAGCACAAAAGGAGATTGATTTCCTCGGGATGCATTTTGCCAACCAAGCCTATCAGCCACAGCCACATCTTGCTAAGGAATTGCTTAACTTTCCAGATCATCATCTTTCCAGAAAGCAAGTCCAACAATTTCTTGGCATTGCAAATTATATTCGACATTTTGTCCCACATTTCAGCCACCTGTCAACACCTCTCACACAACTTTTGAGAAAGCATCCACCACCTTGGTCAGAAATCCACTCCCAATCAATCCAAAATCTTAAAGCAGTCACTCAGGCTTTGCCACCTCTTCATATCCCATCCACAGGAAAAAGATTCCTCCAGAATGATGCAAGTGATGAAAACTGGGGTGCAATGTTTTTGGAAGAAAAAGACAAAGTAAAACAGATATGTGGATATGCCAGTGGTCACTTTAAAGAGTCAGAATGCCACTACCACTCAACTTATAAGGAAATCTTAGCTGTAAAGTATGGCATCAAAAGATTCGAATTCCACTTGATTGGCCACAACTTCACAGTCATCATGGATTGCTCCTCTTTTCCAAAGATTCTTTCCTTCAAAGGGAAGTCTATGCCACATCATCAACTTCTTCGATGGGCAGAATGGTTCAGTAAGTACAACTTCAATGTTGTCCATATAAAAGGAGATCAGAACTTAGTTCCAGATTATCTCTCAAGACTTTCTAAACCGAAACCTCCTATTCCTCAACCATCTCTTCATTCCTCTCTTATTTCACTTATGGCATTTGAAC
>CANTUQ010000394.1:0-2500 GCA_947683425.1 Excoecaria cochinchinensis | reverse complement strand
GAAATGGAGTATAAAATAAATCAATTAGAATTTTTCATGTTTAATTGAATATTTTATAGGTTGAGCATACATTATGTCTAAAGTGAATGTTATGGCCTATGATATATTAAAGTAAAGAAATAGCATAATTAATGTTAAAATTGAATAATAAGTGTATTAAAGTGGAATTGATGGAAAAGAGTGAAGTGAAAATGATTAGGATATGATTAAGTAAACTTAATGGCATAATTGATGATATAAATGATAAATAAATGAATTGGAAGTGAATATGCAGTGTATGTATTATTAAGGCATGGAATATATGTATGGACTAACCAGTGTTGTAATGTTATTATTGTGAAATTTATTTTAATCATGTGATAAATGGAAAATGAACTAAGTGATGGATGCATATTGCCCTTAGTAATAGTCTGATAGTGAAATCTAGTTCTGCATATAATTGGCTAGCCATAGGGATTCAACACCGCGGTTCGAATCATGACGACTCGCTATAGATAGGCCAATGACGGTCTATCTCAGTGTACAATATTTAAAGTGATCAGTGTAGTGTAGTGCCAGTGTAGAATGGTTCCCTCAGGATCATTCTATAGTATAGTGGATCTATGGGATCCACGTCCCACATATCCGGTTCGCATATTTCTACGGGATGTATACTAGGGGCATTATGGTAAATATGCAATTAAATTGATTAAAATAGTGATAAATAAGAAAATAAGTGAAAATGGAATTAAAACAAAAGAAATAGAAAGTTTAGGGATAAAACGGTAATTTTGCACTTAATAGTTAAAAATTGAGTAATTAGGTGAAAAGTGTAATTTAAATGATAATAATATAAAATAATCGAAATATAGGGACTAAATTATAATTTAGTGTGAAAGTGGTAAATTAGGGACCAAAATGTAATTTTGTAGGTTATATAGTAATTAAGATAAAAAAATAAGTGTAAATAAGGACATTTTGGTAATTGAGAGAAAATAAGGGATATAATCGTAATTATTGAAAAAGATGAGGACCTACTACGTAAGGCATGGCAATTAAAAGCTAAAATGTAAAAATTGAATGTTAAAAATAAATTAAAAGTGAAATTAAGAATATTTAGTGGTATAATTGTAATTATAGTGAAATTGAATGATAAAATCGAAAAATAAGGGAATATTTAAGGGTAAAATCATAATTTGATAAAAGTTTAGGGATCTAATTGTGGATTTACAATAGTAAGACTAATTAAGGTATCAAAGTGTAATTAATCATTGGCATAAATATTAAATGCATAATTGATAATTAGTGAATAAATAATTAATAAGTGAATAATAGTTTTTATTGTTTAAATATATAATTAGGTATATGTGTGTAATTTAATTAAGTTTATATAGTGACATAATTGTAAATAAGAAATAGCGAGGGCAGAAATGTAAATTAGTGGCATTATTGTAAATAAGTGAAAAATGAGAAATTTAAATGAAATTGATCTAAAAAAAATGAGAATATAAGGACCTAATCGCACATTAACAAGTGGATGGACTATTAGGTGAAATTATTAGATCATTGAATTTGGATAAATTATTGTAAGTTAAGACATAAAATTAGAAATCAATAAAACTGATTACTAAGAATAATAATGATAATGATAATAAAGTGACATGGAAGGATAAATTAGTTAATATGAAGAATGTAAAGGTCTTTAGTGAATTTAAATTATAGGGTATGGATATTGCATGGAATTAAAAGGGACTATTGAAACTAATTGTATAGTTTGTCAAATAAAATATAACAAAAATATTTAAATAATTTTAGTGGGAAATAATAAATGTAAAGAAAATAGTAAAATATAGTAATATAATTGTCAAAGCCATAATTAAAATTGATATCATTGTTAGTGTGAACATTCAGAATAATAAAAATGTCATTTATGATAGTAATAGTTTGATAAATAATAATAATAATAATAATAATAATAATAATAATGCTACGAATAATAAGTGTCTAGATAAGTCAGTAATTTTTATTCTAACGTTAATAATTCAGGAATATAATTCGAAGTACAGTAAATTGAAATTAAGAATTATGTAAGATTTGGATAAGTGGAAAATATTAGTGCAATTGTTAACCGCAAAAGAGTTAGTGTAATTAAAGAAAAAGTAAAGGAAGCATTAAAGGCGTAAAGGAAGTAAAAAAAAAAAAGTTAATTTGATACTACCAATAGTAACATTAACGATGGTTCTAATAAGTGATTAGATAACTAATGATGCGCCCAAATATAGATTTTAAAAAATAGACAAAGTGATAACAAAAATTGTTAATGTAATTGATTATTAATTAACAGACCGAACATAGTGTTAGAATTGTCAAGATTAATAGCACACATAATAATAACACTGATAATAGAATTGAAGTGTTAGAGGATAGTTGCAGAAAAGGAAACAAAGGATATAATAGTGATAAATGACCAAAGTAAAGAATTGATACTCAAATAGTAGGATTAAGTAGACACATTTATATG